>OZ030006.1:123155857-123443357 GCA_964023405.1 Apodemus agrarius | reverse complement strand
CTCCATTGTGGAGAGGCAATCCAATTTCCCCACTGTAATCTGGATCTATCACCCCTCCTAACACAGTTATTCCTTTCTTAGCCTGATGGTTTAAGGGCATTAGAAGCCCAAAATGGCCAGGGGGAAATCTGAGCTTCCAGTTCAGTGGAATGTTTGTTGTGGCTCCAGGTAGGAGCACTCCCCCCTCTGGAACCAAAACTTCTAGGCCAGCAGAACCTAAAGTTGTGGGGACAGGAAGCAAAAATTTTCCTAGCGGGTCACTAGGAGTGATAGTGAGTGGAACTATTCCCTTTTCCACCCCTTGATTCCTGGACCCATGAATCCTGGCTATGGGAGAAACTGTACCATATATTGAACGCTGATTCAAAGCATATACTGCCTTCTGAAGAACTCTGCCCCAGCCCTCCATGCTGTTGCCACCTAATTGGCGCTGTAACTGTGTCTTCAAAAGGCCATTCCATCTTTCTATCAGACCAGCTGCTTCAGGATGATGGGGAACATGGTAAGACCAGTAAATTCCATGATCGTGGGCCCACTGTCGCACTTCTCTGGCTGTGAAATGAGTTCCTTGGTCAGAAGCAATACTGTGTGGAATACCATGACGATAGATAAGGCATTCTGTGAGTCCACGGATGGTGGTTTTGGCGGAAGCATTACGTGCAGGAAAGGCAAATCCATAACCAGAATAAGTATCTACTCCAGTAAGAACAAAACGTTGTCCTTTCCATGGGGGAAGTGGTCCAATGTAATCAACCTGCCACCAGGTTGCAGGCTGGTCACCTCGAGGAATGGTGCCGTATCTGGGGCTCAGTGTTGGTTTCTGCTGTTGGCAGATCTGGCATTCAGCAGCAGCTGTAGCCAGGTCAGCCTTGGTGAGTGGAAGTCCATGTTGCTGAGCCCAAGCATAACCTCCGTCTCGGCCACCATGACCACTTTGTTCATGTGCCCACTGGGCAATAACTGGGGTGGCTGGGGAAAGAGGCTGACTGTCCACAGAACGCGTCATCTTATCCACTTGATTGTTGAACTCCTCCTCAGCTGAAGTCACCTTTTGGTGAGCATTTACATGGGACACAAATATCTTCACATCCTTTGCCCACTTGGAAAGATCTATCCACATACTTCTTCCCCAAATGTCTTTCTCACCAATTTTCCAATCGTGATCTTTCCACGTCCCTGACCATCCAGCCAATCCATTGGCTACAGCCCATGAGTCAGTGAACAATCGTACATCTGGCCATTTCTTCTTCCAAACAAACTGTAATACCATGTGCACTGCCCGAAGTTCTGCCCACTGTGAAGATTTTCCTTCACCTGTATCTTTCAGGGTTGTCCCAGAAAGGGGTTGTAATGCTGCAGCTGTCCACTTCTGGGTGGCGCCTGCATAACGTGCAGAGCCGTCAGTAAACCAGGCCCTAGTCTTCTCTTCTTCAGTCAGCTGGTCATAGGGAACACCCCATGAGGCTATAGGTGCATGCTTGGCAGCAGATGGCATTGTAACAGGAGTAGAAACCATAGGCATCTGAGCAACTTCTTCATGTAACTTGCTTGTGCCTTCAGGACCTGCTCTGGCCCGATCACGTATATACCACTTCCATTTGACAATAGACTGCTGTTGTGCACGCCCTACTTTATGATTTGGAGGGTCTGATAACACCCAACTCATGATGGGGAGTTCAGGTCGCATAGTAACTTGGTGTCCTATTGTCAAACGTTCAGTTTCCACTAAGGCCCAATAGCAGGCCAAGAGTTGTTTTTCAAAGGGAGAGTAGTTGTCTGCGGATGACGGTAAAGCTTTGCTCCAAAATCCCAAAGGTCTCTTCTGTGATTCACCTACAGGGGCCTGCCAGAGGCTCCAAACAGCATCTCTATCTGCCACTGACACCTCAAGTACCATTGGGTCTGCTGGATCATATGGTCCAAGTGGTAATGCAGCCTGCACAGCAGCCTGGACCTGTTGAAGAGCCTTCTCCTGTTCTGGGCCCCACACAAAGCTAGCAGCTTTCCTTGTCACTTGGTAAATAGGCCTGAGTAACACACCCAAATGAGGAATGTGCTGTCTCCAAAATCCAAATAGACCCACTAAACGTTGTGCTTCTTTCTTGGTGGTGGGAGGGGCCAGGTGCAATAACTTATCTTTCACCTTAGAAGGAATATCTCTGCATGCCCCACACCATTGTACTCCTAAGAATTTCACTGAGGTAGATGGTCCTTGAATTTTGGTTGGATTTATTTCCCATCCTCTGATACGCATATGTGTTACCAATGAATCCAAAGTGGTTGCTACTTCCTGCTCACTTGTTCCAATCAGCATAATGTCATCTATATAGTGCACCAATGTGATATTTTGTGGAAGAGACAAACGATCAAGATCCCTTCTAACTAAGTTATGACACAGGGCAGGAGAGTTAATATATCCTTGAGGCAAAACTGTAAAGGTATACTGCTGGCCTTGCCAACTGAAAGCAAATTGCTTCTGGTGGTCCTTATGGACCGGTACTGAGAAGAAGGCATTTGCCAGGTCAATAGCTGCATACCAGGTTCCAGGAGATGTGTTAATTTGCTCAAGTAACGAAACTACATCTGGTACAGCAGCTGCAATTGGAGTTACTACCTGATTTAATTTTCTATAGTCAACTGTCATCCTCCATGATCCATCTGTCTTCTGCACTGGCCAGATGGGAGAGTTAAAGGGAGATGTGGTGGGAACCACCACCCCTGCATCTTTCAAGTCCTTGATCGTGGCAGTAATTTCTGCAATTCCTCCAGGAATACGATACTGTTTTTGATTCACTATTTTCTTTGGCAGAGGCAACTCTAAAGGCTTCCATTTTGCCTTTCCAACCATAATAGCCCTCACTCTACAGGTCAGGGAACCAATGTGAGAATTCTGCCAATTTCTGAGTATATCTATCCCAATTATACATTCTGGAACTGGGGAAATGACCACAGGATGTGTTCGGGGACCCACTGGACCTACTGTGAGTCGGACATCCGTCAAAACTCCATTAATCACCTGTCCTCCATAAGCCCCTACTCTAACTGGAGGGCCACAATGTTTCTTGGGATCTCCTGGGATCAGTGTCAATTCAGAACCAGTATCCAATAGGCCCTTGAAAGTCTGATTATTTCCTTTCCCCCAGTGTACAGTTACCCTTGTAAAAGGCCTTAGGTCCCTCTGGGGAAGAATTGGAGAAAGAGTAACAGCAAAACTTTTAGGTGTCTTATCAAAATCCTTCCTCAGGGGAACCTGGCCACCCCTTCATTCAAGGGGCTCTGGATCTGCAAACTGGCTCAAGTCTGGAAATTGATTCACTGGCCGAGATTGCCTTTTGCCATGATTCAATGCAGCCTTTCTATCATTTGTTTGAGGATTTTTCTGCTTATACAGCTCAAACAGATATGCAGTAGGTTTCCTATGCATTTCATCCCTGGAAACACCATGATTGATTAGCCAGTACCAAAGGTCCAAACGAGTCATACCATTATAAATTCCACCTCTCTGCCCATTACTGGGTACGTCATTATAAACATTGTTTTGTCTACGCTGTCCATTATAAAAACTACGATCACCTTGTCTCTGGCGATTCAATGCTGCCACCTGGCCCTTGTTAACTCGGGGCCCGATTAAACCCATTGAATTTAATTCATCTAATTGAGCAGCAGCATCTCCAACCCTAAGGTCTGGCACAAGGAAAAGGGCAAGAACAAAACTCTTTAAATGTGCCGGTGCCCCTCTCACCAGTTTGCGTCTTATAGGACTGGTGAAAGGCATGTCTTCTGGACCTTCCCATTGTGGGGGAATAGGTTTTATACAACGTATCCACTCTAGCATTGCAATTTCCCTAAGCCTTAAAATCCCTTCATCAACACTAAGCCAAGGGATATCAGGCATCTCCAACTCCTTTTCAGTAGGCCATCTTTTAATAAATACTTCAGCCAACCAATCAAACAAACTTTTGACACCTTTTTTAACTGTGCGAGCTTCTATATTAAACCTAGAATCTCCACTCAGAGGACCCATGCCGATAAACTCAGCCTGCTCTAATTTTATGTTCCTTCCACCATTATCCCACACCCTTAAAATCCATTCCCATGCATATTCCCCAGACTTCTGCTTGAATGAGTTAGCAAACTCATTAAGCTCCTTAGTAGTATAGTGTATTTCCTCATGGACTACACTTTCTACCTCCCCTTTAGGGGCCTGTTTTGCCTTGAGTCTGGTTATAGGTCTAGAAGAAACTATTGGTGGGCCCGGAGAAACATCAATATTGTCAGTAAAAGTCACTGCTGGTCTATCAGGCTCTGAGGGATTACTTTCCTCAAGTGGAGAAGGCATTAATTCAAGGGGTGGGGCTGAGGGTACTACTTCTTCAGGTGGAGCAAATCCTTGAAAATCTGAAGATTCAACAGGGTCTTCCCACACATCCCCATCCCAAGTTATAGGATCCCATTCTTTGCCAATTAATGCCCTTACTTTAACTGCTGACACCCTCTGAGGTTGAGACTTGAATTTTCGCTGTATTTCAGCCAACCTTATAATGAGTGCTTCAGTTTGATTTTCTGCTACTTGAGCTCTATGGCTGCTGGAAAGAAGACTCTCTTCAAGGGCACACTTGGAAACTTTTAGATTGTTTACTTGAGTCTGGAGCTGTTCGATTTTATCACACAACTCCTTCCTTTCCTTCATTGCTTTCTCCCGAGATGCTAAGAGTAACAAGCCAGCAAAATCATTTTCCGGTTTTTTCCCCAACTTGTAGAACGTATTGTATACCACCGAATCACCTAATTCATCAAGATAATCAAAGGCTTTGGCTTCTTTAAGCTTGGAATATAGTTTCATCCATGGGTTTTCAATATCCCCCGAGCTCCCAGGAGGGAGAGAATTTGGAGAGGTTTCAGTAATTGAGAGTGCTGGTGGGTCAACCAACCAACTCCAAAATTTTGAAACATTCATCCTTATATTTCTGCTCCTCTAGAACCACTCCCGGTACCACTTCTGTATTAGTCTGGGTTCTCTAGAGTCACAAATCGTATGGGCAGTCTCTATGTAGTTAGGGAATTTGTCGATGACTTACAGTCTGTAGTCCAACTCCCCAACAGTAGTCAGCAGCAGCTGTGGATGGAAGTCCAAGGATCTTGCAGTTGCTCAGTCCCACGAAGCAAGCCGGCAAGGAAGAATCAGTCTTCCTTCTTTCAATGTCCTTATATATGTCTCCAGAAGAAGGTGTAGCCCAGATTAAAGGTGTACACCTTTAATCCCAGATGAACTTGAAGTCTGGGATTAAAGGTGTATGTCTCCACACCTTTAATCCCAGATGACCTTGACTGGAATCCATGCTTCAAGATCTCCATGCTAAGTCCAGGTCAGAAACTTATATCTCTGAGCCTCCAAATTAGGATCATAGGTGAGCCTTCCAATTCTAGATTGTAGTTCATTCCACATATAGTCAAGTTGACAACCAGGAATAGCCACTACAGCTTTCTAGCATTGCGTGTGATGAGGCCCACATCTTACTTCTGTTTCTTTGCTGTTTTCTCTTTATTTGTATCCTTCTTGTTTTTCCCCTGCAGAAGGGAACTGAAGCATCCTTGCTGTGGCCGGGGGTCTGTGGGCTGGATTCGCTGGATGCTGCTTCCGCATGCACAGCTCTGACTGCTCACCACTCAGGGAAGCCCAGCTCTTGTTGATGTGTTCTGTTTTGTGTATTTCTTACAGGAGGGAGGCTCAACAAGGACCTGCGACATTTCCTCAACCAACGGTTCCAGAAGGGGTCTCCGGATCATGAGCTCCAGCAGACCATAAGGGGCAACCTCTACCGCCATGCTGTGCCTTGTAAGTAGCCAGCCTAAGCATCTCACTGCTGGTATGTGAGAATATGTGTGTGTGTGTGTGTGTGTCTGTGTGTGTGTGCGCGCACATACACATGTGTGCAGCTATAAATAGAAGGGAAAAACTCAGCTGAAGGTTCTGGCACACTTAGCAGTGGCATCACAGTGACATGACAGTGTGACTAGATTTCCATTTGGCTGTGCTACTTTCTAGTTTTAAATACTGGGCAAATTATCTACCTTTTGTGAGATGGTGATCTGCCACGCTAGCTTCATGGAACTGTTGTAGAGTATAAATGGGCTGAGGTACTTGACATGGTGAAGCCTCTAGAAATGAGGCCATTGTTGTCTTTAATAGAGTGGGCTAGGCAGAGACCCTGACTTGTGTAGAGGCAGGCCACTGTGCCTTTAATGGCCTCATGGAGGGAATACTTCACTATAGTCTCCTTTCTTGAGATTGGCTTAGAAGTTCCTAAGTCTGGATTGTGTGAAGGAAAGACTTTCAATACAACCAAATTTGAGCAAGCAAGATAGAGAACATCAGGCCTCTGAAAGGAAACCTTTGGGGTAAGGAGAAGGGGACGCCATGTTGGTCTGCGGTGACAGCTGCCTTACAGTGAGGCATGGCCACACTGTGTCTGTGAGCAGGTTGCTCTCACCTCTGCCTCTCTGGAAGATATCGCATTTATTTTATTTCATTCAAACCTCAAGAACAGATTGTACTGGTTTTATTCCTAGGAGTTTTACTTTCTGCTTTCTGTCATTTGATCTGCTCAGGTTTGAAAGAGCTTTAGCGGTACCATTTTTAAGACACTGCCTCCTAGAGGAAGAATGCTTTAATGTCCGCAAAATCCCCCTGTTACTGTGATCTGTTGTCTGTAAATGGTTTTCTTTCAAATATAATCTTTTGTAAGCAATACACTTGACTACTAATGATTCCTGATACTTCTGCAAAGTCACAAGTGGAACTAACCAAAGGCATTCGATAGATTTGAGAACCTTAGTTTCTAGAATGATCTGCTGTCCCTACAGGCCCTGTGGAGAAGGGGAGTACTGAAAGCAACGTGGGACAGCACGCCACAGTCCCGCTTCACCCTGTGGCTGCTGCACCTGGCAGAGTAGAGGGGCCGTCCCTCTGGCATGGTGGCCTTCACACGTGTCAGCTCGTCAATAATGAATTGAAAACTCTAATTCCAATAATATCCATGAATAATTCCATATATACTTGTAGATTAATTGCGATTCCTAATTCTCATCATGCGGATGGGGTAGGAATTTTTCATCCCATTTTTATATTATCTAGTACCACATTTTTTTATGAGATTGTGACTTCAGGTAAGAGGACAGTGGCTTTGTGGACCAGCTTGGTCCATCTGTGTCACACTGGCCCAAGTTATATACACTTATCTATGAGAGCAGGGGAGGAAACAGAGTCATGGGGAGATGAACTCATTGGGAGTTCAGAGCATTTGGAGTTTTCACTCTTGAATAGCGTGGGGGCCATTTCTTAGCTGTCTTGTGATGGCCTGTAAGTTAGGGTTGCAGGGAGAATACAGTTTTGCAGAATTTAGTAATTGCAGACTCATGGTTGTTCTCCATGTAATTTTTCCCCTACTTAGATTCCAATTTAAGAAATGGGGATAAAGCAAATGAGCACACCATTGCTTGACGCATCTGTGGTGTTACCATGGTTACATTTTTTGGCACGCTTTCCTATTTACCACCGTCCCCCCCCTTCCTGATCTCTTGGACCTCACCATGAGCTAAATGGCTTGATTTTAAGTTTGTCACTACTTAGGAAGTAGGTCCAAAATGACCATAGCCTTTTAAAAACAGTGGGAAAATCATGTTTGTCTTTGCTTGAAAAAAAAATACTTGGTATTGATTTTCCATTTTTATGAAACTGGGAAATGAGGAATTGGGAAAGTTTAAATAATGTTTGGACCTAAAAAAAAGTGGATACATCATAATTCACTGTACATATCCAATTATAAAGTGCCAAAAAACGAGTTCTATTTCTGTGGCTAGTGTGCTGTATATGTGTGTGTATGTATATATATGCATGTATACCCACATACATATGTGCATAAGTGGAGGCCCGAGGTCCATCTTTGATGTCATTCCTCAGGTACTGAAACTGTAAGCTACACTGGGCCTTGGGGCTTACTATTTAGGCAAGGCTGGCTGCCCATAGAGCCGCAGCGATCCATACACAGGTCTCCACCTCTTCAGCGCTGGGATTACAAGCATGTGTCAACACATCTGCCTTTCCTCGTGGGGCACCGGAGGTGTGACGAAGGTCCTCATGCTTATCTAGCAAGCACTTTGTCGTCTAAGCTCCCTCTCCTGCCCATGGTGTGGACTTTAACATGAGTTGGCTAGGCTGATGTCAGGTCTGTGGTAGGCTTGAAATACTCTGTCCCCACGTATGTTGTGCCAGGCAAAGCAGAGGTCTTTGCCATTGCCTTGTATGAATGACTGAGGAAGCCCTGTATTTGGAGAATCTATTCTTCTTAAATTATAATAGGAAAAAAAGTTCCTGTGGTCCGCTGCCTTCCAGAACCTCCACTGGCTGATACTTACTGACCTCAGCACGTGGAAGGGTCACCTCATGAGCAGGTGTTTGTCAGTGTGGGTTGAACTTCTCTTCTCCACATTGTCGATGTGTATTGGTCATTGGAAATGAAGAAATGAAGTTTCTCTAGTCACAAGTCTTCTTGACATCTTAAGCGTACGTGTTTCGATGGCTGCCACAGCTCAGAACTCAGTCCTATGCACACTAGCAACACACATGATAGTAGCGGATAGTAGGAACTTCCGCTCAGTCACACTCGTAAATACCGTGCGCCCTCCTCACCCACTGCTGTGGTGAATATTTTTAATCTTCGGCAGCTCTATTGAGGTATAACTCACATACCATCCCCGTCAGTTTAATGCCTGCATCCCGTCCTATTTGAGCTGCAGCTATTATTGTCCTTTTATTTTTCTCTTCCTCTGAGACCTACAGTAGAAGGAAAAGGTCATCGTGGTAGGAACGTCATTATATTACCATGAAAACCACTCCCACTCCCTAGGACAAAAATGAATACAGAAGAGAGAGCTGGATGCAGAAGGAGTTAGAAGTCTGGGCTGAAGTGTGTGGAGGACTGCTCTGCTAGCTCTGCCGCCTTGTGCGGGTCGCAGAAGCCCTCTGGTGCAGTAGTGGTGTGAGCTCAGCGAGTGGCTGTGGAGGACGGGAGGCCTATGAGGCCTAACCTTGCAGGCATAACCAACTTTCTGACTTTACAACTGTACCTCACACTTGAGAACCATGTCATCTAGGTGCATGTGCATACACACACACACACACACACACACACACACACACACACACACACGTCTTAAGTTTACTGTTTTTTCTTTTACCTCATTTATAGCTGTCCTGAGGCACATTCAGCCTGTTTCTTAGCCTCTGCCTAATACTTTAGCCGCACAAACGTCTTCCTGTCTCCAGCAGACATCAGCCTTCTTTTATGTGTACACATTGCTTTCACTGACCAGTTCTTTACTTTCATTTTAATTTTAGGGTCAGTCTAGATGCCTCTTCTCCACTCGGACAGGTGTCCTCCTCAGGGCTCCCAAAGCACCTCACTCTTTACCATGTCCTGAGCATGCGAGGATTCCTACCCTGTGTCCTTTTTGAACCTACTTTTGCTGAGCCAGGTAGAATGTCTCTCTTAGTGACCCTGCACCCTTGGCTTGGTGCCTGGATGGTAAGGTAATTATTTGTTGAATGAATGAACAAAGGGAGAAATGCAGAAGTACGTTCATTATTTCCCTTGGTTTTTATTTATTTTTGCTTTTTTAATTTTTTATTTTAATATTCATCTATATCTATCTGTCTATCTATCTATCTATCTATCTATCTATCTATCTATCTATCTATCTATCTATCTGGTTAGGCAGCCCTTACGAGCTGCTTTTGCATAGGCCTCCAGGCTGCTCAGAAGTTTGCTCCCCTCAGAGATGGCTGGTAAGGACTTCATTGGTGACTTGGCGGGTAATCCAAGCCCGGAGTAAAATCCCGAGCGTGGAGCTGTGCAGCCATTTGCCGCAGCTCTTAATTACAGTCTCTATTGCTGTGCCTCCCTCAATGATAGCCTTCCTGTTTTATGACTTCTTGTCTTCGATGATGTGACAGCGTCTGAGATTGTTGCTTTGGAGTGGCCACGTTCCTTGCGAGGATCAATGCCTTACCTGACAGGGCTTGTCATTTGCCGTGCTGCCGCTGTCAAAGGGAGATGCAGGATGCAGCTCACGGCTCACTCAGCAGTGTCGCTTCTCTGGAATGCTAAGCGCACCCCCACCCCACCCCACCCCACCCCGCCTCCCCTGTCTCACAGCTCTGCTCTAAGGAGCTCATTTTCCTACACAGGCAAAGAAATGTCTCCAGAAAGAGGGAAGGAGGCCTGGAACCTGTTTTATAGCTTGGTCTTTTGCTGGCCAAGGTTCTCCTTGATTCTGAGACCATCATAACCTGCCTAAGAGATATTGATTATTAACTTAAAGGAATTTACAAAGAGATTACATGTGTTTGATCTCTAAGACATTTTAAATTTGATCTGATAATCAGGTGCCCCCAGTCTTTATTTACTGAGGTGCCATATTCAGATAGACAGTTGACCCCCCCCCTCCCAATACTGAGTGTCTTCCCCCTGGTGTGGACTCATGCATCACTTTAGGGACTATCTGAACCTAGTAGTCTTCTCTTAAGAACCATTGTTTCCACCATGGCTTATCTGAAGTCAGCCCATGCTGCCATGTTCTTTAACAGGTAGAGCTAATGATACAGTCGAACAGGAGCAGAGAAGCTGGTGCCAAATGTAGCTTGTCTTTGCAGTGAGCATCTTTGCTCAGGTTGTGTTTGATGTTAATGAAGTGGTTCCAGTTGGAATGTGTAGAGAGCTGTGTAAGCATCTGAGGACTGTCAGGACTGTTATCCTCTAATCAAAGTGCTGCCTAAAATTAAAAGGGTTATTTAGCTCTGTGTAAAACCTAACCTGACTTGTAACATTGCTAGTCATCTAATTTTGTGACTCTTACTGTGTCTCAGATACTCTCCTGTGATTTGTATAGATGGTTTGCCCTGTCATCTCTACCTTGAGTCTCATCTAGGGTATAGAGGCCCTCATGGGCTTGAAGTACAGACAGATATATTCTCCTCTCTCCTGTCTTCTCCCCTCCCCTCCCCTCCCCTCCCCTCCCCTCCCCTTCCCTCCCTCCCTCCCTCACTCACTCACTCACTCTCTCTCTCTCTCTCCCTCCCTCTCTCTCTCTCTCCCTCCCTCCCTCCCTCCCCCTCCCCCCTTCTCCTTTCCCCTCCCCTCCCCCCTGTAGGTATGTAGATTGGTGGGTGTGTATATAGTATGCAGGGCTAGGGGTGGATACATCTGTATCCTTGGGTGTGGGTATTAGAAGCTGACCTTGAGTGTTGTTTCTCAAGGCTATCTACCTTGTTTTGTGAGACAGGGCTATTTGAGGAAGGCCTAGGTTTTAGGTTTATCCAGGTTTGCTAGTCATCAGGCCCCAGGGATCACCCTGTCTCTGCCTTCTTAGCATTGAAATTACAAGGTGGGCAGTGGTGGCGCACGCCTTTAATCCCAGCGCTTGGGAGGCAGAGGCAGAGGCAGGAGGATTTCTGAGTTTGAGGCCAGCCTGGTCTACAGAGTGAGTTCCAGGACCGCCAGGGCTACACAGAGAAACCCTGTCTCGAAAAACACAAAAAACAAAATGAAAGACCCTCAAAGCGAGGACCCCCCCCCCCGCCTTGACTCAGGAAAGGCGACACCCCAAATCACTCAGGAGAAACGGTCTTGATGCAAACAGCAAGAGGACTTTTATTCCAAGTGTTACTTGGGGGTAGAGGACTTCGGACCCCCGAATGGAGAATCAGGACAGCTTTTATAGGGTTACAACAAAGCCCTCACATCACAAACCAATCATTCCTTAGCATCGAGAGCCCGAGGGGTGTAGGCCAACCGATTTGTACCACTCCATAGCTTCTAGGCTAGTCATTTCAAATCATCCAAGCCCGCACTCTGTGGACCAGTCTCAGAAGTCTGCATTTGTGCAGGCTCCCGGTGTGTGGTGGTGGTGGTGGTGGTGGTGGTGGTGGTGGTGGTGGTGGTGGTGGTGGTGGTGGTGTGTGTGTGTGTGTGAGACAGATTGTAGTTAAAATAGGTCACAAGGGCTTTCCTTCTAGGATCAAGAAGTTTACGGAAGCTAGATAAGGGGTTAGTCAGCTCATTTCCTGTTATCTTACTAGGCCAGGATCACATATATAAGGGCCTATCTTCAGCCCGTTCAGTTCCATACAGAGAGCAGGCTCAAGAAATGTGACCTTTTACCTATTTGCTGGCAGAGAGCAGGGTCTGGAATTTGAGGTATTTAGGGCTTCTTGGGAGTGAGCTAGCATTCCTAAACTTCTGACTTCTTGGGGTCACTGGAGAGTTAGGCACTGGGGAGTTAGGCTGTATTTCTCATTCTTTCAAAACAAGCATTGGGATTACACTCCTGACTTTTAAAAAATGTTTTGTTTTATTTTTAAACTTGCATTTATCTTCCTGTGTCAGATTTCAACATTCCTGGTGGGCATACACCACCGCACCCTAAGAGTTGTTTAAAGTTATTTTCAATTTATGTGTATGAGTATTTGCCTGTATTCATGTATGCCTGGTTCCTGCAGAGGCCAAAGAGGGTGTTGGATCCCCGAGAAATGGAATTATATTGTATGTGATTTGTCATATAAATGCTGTGCACTGAACCATGGTCCTCTCCAAGAGCAGCAAGTGTTCTTGCCCACTAAGCCGTCTCTCCAGCTGCTGTTTTGTTTTTATATTTAATTCTTTGTATGCAGTTTACACGAGGTCGTAAATTGCCTCGCTTGACTGGTGCAATCAGGTCTCGCCATGTTGTGAATGCTGAGTCATCTCCCAGCTCCACTTTTTAGGTGGGTGCTGGTGGTCTGAGCCCAGGCCTTCCTGTCTGACAGTGAACCCTTTACTGACTGGTCCTTCTTACTAGCTTAGCCCCATTTCTTTCTTTTCTTTTTTTAACCTTCTCTTATTTATTCCACTATAGGAGTTTGTTGCCTGCAGTGAGGTGAGAATTTGTTTTATCACTTCTCACCTCTTTACTGTACCTTCTACGTGTCGCAGCCACATTTCCCCGTGTGTCCTTGGCCCTCTGTCGTCTGTTTCCAGCCTGCTTACCTATACTTATTTGTTCCACATTAAAGAATTCCTTAAAGAATTCGAGACTTAGAACAAATATGAAGGATTCCTTCTGTGGCATAGGATTTCCCATCCCACATGCTGTGTATGTGTAGCTTGTATTCTGAAATGTAGTGACGTGGTGCAATGGTTAGGGGTTAAACCGGAAAAGCGATCCTTGAGCGGTGACGAGCTCTTACCCCCTGGACCGTCGAACACGTTTTCTCCTGCTAGGCGCAGCGCTGACAGTCAGCAGTGCCGCACTGTTTGCTCGGGCCTGGGCTTTTCCTCTTTGCAGTTTCAGTTGTCATAGTTTCTGTCACATGAACATTCAGGCAGAACCTTCACACAGGCACACGGTAGTCCAGGTAAGACATGCTGAACCAAACCTGAAAAACATGATTAGAAAAGAAAATTGTTTCTCCCATGAATATACTTTGGAATTAGAGTGGGATCAGAGGAGATGAGGTGGCTCGCTTGGTCGGATGGTGCCCCACATCCGGTGAGCATCACGCTCTGGCCCCGTACCGCACGCAATCCAACATGGCGATGCCCACAGTCCTAGCACATAGGAAGTTTCAGACCAGCTAGGCTTTCATGAGACCCTTCTGTCCCCCACAGATCAGCCTGGCATCATATGACCCTTAAGACTTTTCATCTGATGGCAAACTGAAAGGGGCACAGGGCAGCCCTTTGCTGTGCTGGACCATTATCCACTCCATGCCTGTTTGCTTCTCACAGGCAGAGAACTAAGTTCCAGTGACTCGTGAGAATAGCAAGCTACCCCTGGCTGGGTGGATGGCACTTTCCCCCTGGGCTCTGCATCCTTCTGGGATCCCCTGCTCACAGTGGCTTCACACAGTGAGTTGACAGGTGCAGGTTCACTGAAAAGATACTGACTTAAGGATCTGCCTTGGCACAGGGTGACTCATCTTATCTCATTGTAATTTATTGACAAGCTGAGTGCTAGCAAAACTCCAAAGCTATTTCCTGCAATGTACTTTATTAGCAATAAACCTGACATTGGTTACAGGAATTATTTGTTCTGGGCTGTGATAGTGATTTTTAATGATGCTCTGAAACACACATACAAAAACATTATACACACACATATGTTTTTACTCATTTACTTCTTTTTCTCATCTTACATATTCCAATGGATTTTCTCCTTGAAATTCATCAAGACTGGTTTTCATTTTAACCCTTAAGAACTACTCTGAAGATCAGGTGTTGCACTCACAAGTAGAGGTACCAATATCTGACTCTGGCAAGAGTTTGGTCTTGTGACAAAGAAGCAGATGAGAGGCAGCCACTCTCCTTTGTGTCAAGCTTTGCATGAGATATACAGTTTGTTATTTTATGTATTCTTAGAGCAGAGGGAGATTCCAGTCAGTGGTCTCTACTGGTACCCAGTTTATTAATGATTGAATTCGAGCACACTCTTGTTTGTTTGTGTTGGTGGGGTTGGTTGGTTTGTCAAGACAAAGTTTCTCTGCATGGCCCTGGCTGTCCTGGAACTTACTGTGTAGACCAGGCTTGGACTCCTGAGGTCTGCCTGTCTCCCCCGCCTGAGTGCTGAGATTAAAGGTACACACCACCACGCCTGGCCCACCTTGTCTGGCACTGCCATGCATGGCCCACACCCAGGTTTAGCCGCCGTTCGAGTCCAGGCTCTGGCCATTGCCTTAAAGATCATATTGAAAATTTATGCACTGAATCTTAAAACATCTCTTAATAACATATGGATTAGTCCTTGGCTGAGTTCGCGATACTAATATATCTATTTGGCAGCCATGTTAATTTATTTAATTGCTTTATGATTTTAGCTGGCGTTTCCCGTCAAGATTTGTTGCAATTAAAAAGCAATTTTTGAAGGTACATGAGCATTTCCATTTTGTCCTTGTCACCTATTATGTAAGAGAAGTTTCTATTATTTTTTAGTTTTTCAAAAAAAAAATTTTTTTAAGTCCAGAGAATAAAATACAAAGTATTTCAAACATTGTCCTTATATCGAGTGTGTTTAGTAAAAATAAGTGAAAATAGGGCATAAGTGCAAATAAGTGCAAAAAGGGGTGTGGCTCAGTTACTGTAAAGTGAGTGTGCTCACTTTATATTCATGAGCCCCTCCCTAATCTTCTTAGGTTTGATCCCTTGCACCACATAAAACTGGGCATGGTGATTGTATTGTTCGGGGACCTCTAGATGATCAGAATCAATCAGATTACTATAATATTAATATATATTATATTTGTACAAATATATGCACAAATATACATATGTATAAATGTATTTATATTTATTATATGTAAGCATAGATAGATAGATAGATAGATAGATGGATGGATGGATGGATGGATGGATGGATGGATGGATGGATAAATGGATAGATGGATAGATGGATAGATGGATAGATGGATAGATGGATAGAGATATATGTTCAACAGTGACTCAGTACTCTGGAGAGGCTGGCGGTTTATAGCTGCTTAGTTCATAGGCCCACCAGTTTCAATCTGGTGCTCAAGGTCTGGTGAGACACTTGCATCAGTGCACATTGGAAAGCTAAGAAGACTGGATTCTGTTGTCAGTGAAGGATGGTGGTGGTGGCGGCGGCATGAGCAGCAGCAGCAGTAGCAGCGATAGCATAGATGCACTTAGCATCGTGCAGCCCAGGGAGCTCTGCTTTTCCCTTGGTCCTCTTTTTAGCTGGCCCTTCTGGGAGGTGGAGCCCCCTCTGAAGGATGGACTTTTCTTCAGCTAATCCTTCCAAAAAAAACCTCCTTCCCAGACCTCCTCAGAGGACATTTGGTTGACCCTACATCTATTGCAATTGTCACCAATCAACCATACTGGTGCGCCCTCTGTGCCCAGCACTTAGTAGGGGAAGGTAGGAGGATCAGAAGTTTAAGGGCATTCCCAGTTAAGTAGGGAGATTGAAGCTCTCTTAGATTGCATGAGACTCTGGTCTACCAAAAACAAAACAAAACAAAACAAAACAAAACAAAACAAAAAAACCACACAACAACAACAACAAAAACCAAACCACACGGATCTACCACCACCCCATTTTTTTTCTAGCCCTTTTTGTGGATTGTGAGCATTTATGTTAAAATCCACATTTATGTGTAAGGGCACATTTCCTCTTGTCATCGGATTGTCTTACTAAAGACCATGATGAAAGAGGGGGTTTGAGAGATGACCTGGCAGTTGATAGCACTGTGTGCTCTTACAGAGGGCATGGGTCTCGTTCCCACACACAGATCAGGCAGGCTAGAATGGTCGGAACTCCTGTTCCAGGGCATCTGATACTGTCTTCTGGCCCTTTCGCCTCTCATTCTCATGATATGTACACACACACACACACACACAAAAAAAAAAAAATAAATAAATAAAAATAAAATAAAATAAAATAAAATTTAAAATAGACCATGATATATGTCAGGACCTCTTAAATAGTTTTAATCCACAACTCTACTCATCTGAGAAGTTTTTTTTTTTTATTTGATATATTCTTTATTTACATTTCAAATGATTTCCCCTTTCCTGGATTCCCCCTCCCCAAAAGTTCCATAAGCTCTCTTCCCTCCCCCTGTTCCCCAATCAACCCCTTTCTGCTTCCCTGTCCTGGTATTCCCCTACACTGCTGCACTGAGCCTTTCTAGGACCAGGGACCTCTCCTTCCTTCTTCTTGGGCATCATTTGATATGTGAATCATTTCTTGGGTATTCCAAGCTTCTGGGCTAATATCAGTTTATCAGTGAGTTCATACCATGTGTGTTCTTTTGTGATTGGGTTACCTCACTCAGTTTGACATTCTCCAGTTCCACTTACTTGCTTAAGAATTTCATGAATTCATTGTTTTTAATAGCTGAGTAGTATTCCTTAGTGTAAATATACCACACTTTCTGTATCCATTCCTCCGTTGAGGGACATCTGGGTTAACCAGGTAAATAAATATATAAAATGTGTGTATAAATTAATATTTGCTGAGAAGAATTCATAAAGCAACCCTTTTTCTTTGGTGAGGTATAGGTTAAGACATGGTTTCTCAGTGTAGCCTCTTTAGCGGTCCAGGAACTAACTCATTCTGTAGACCAGACTGGTATCAAATTCACTAAGATCTGCCTGCCTCTGTCTTCCAAGTGCTGGGTATGAGCCACCACTGCCCAGCTAAAGAAACTTATTTTAAAGTAACTATGTGGCTTACTGTCGATTTGCTAGAGATGAAAACAAACTTGCCTAAACAGGATGGATATGCTTGTGCTTGTCTACCTAATGGGCTGAATCTTTGCTGAGTACTCGACAGTGTGGGACACAGAGCTCTTCAGTATCTTTGGGAATTGATTCATAGCTTGGCGTTCGGGTGCCGAGTCCTGGAATGCTGCTTCACACAAGTGCATAGCACCAAACAGCAGAAGTGCATTTACAGCCATTTCAGAAAGTTTTGAAACTCTGAGCTTATTGCAAACCCAAATTCACTGAACCATTTTTTTTAATGAAATTCAAGTCAGCAGCTCAGACAGCAATTTTAAAAATCAAACAATTTAATACAGTATCATCCAAAGATAAGCCAATTTGATAACATGCTGGGGAATGACAGTAGGGAAAATTTTAAAGGCTTTTTGTTTTGCATAGCTAAGTTATGTTCCTATGAGAGCAGAAGGCTTCACCTGAACAGTAAAAGTGCCATAATTTATAAAGTACAACATCTCATAGCTGCGGCTAGATCCAGTAGATGGTGTTGCTGATGTTACACAGGGTCAGCGTGCTCAGTGCAAAGTCACCCTTGTGTGTTCAGGGCAAGAAAGTAAAGTCACAGATTGATTGAACAGCGTGAGGACACTGACCGACAGAAGTACCTCAGACTCATTACATGCCAGAGTCTAACTGTTGGCCATTGCACATTCAGAATCCTTTTATTATTGCCAAACATTTCATATCTCCCACATTCAGTTCTAGGACCCTTTATGGATTTCAACGCACAGTTTTAGAAATTGTTGAGCTGGCAAGTTGGCTCAGCAAATGAAGGCCCTTGTAAGGAAAGCCTGGTGACCTGTGTTCAATCCCGCAGTATTGGAAGGAAAAACTTCTGAAAGTTTTCCTTTGACCTCTTCATGAACAGCATGGCACATGACTGTCTGCACTCACACACATGCACACACACACTACACACACACACACACACACACACACACACACACACACACGACTCTGAGGTGAAAACAAACTGCTTAATGTTATTTTATTAAATTTAGACTAGAAAATGTCTTATTATTCCATTCCAATTATAATGTGAATGAAATTATCGTATTAATGAATGGCATACTGAATTTAAAATTAGGCAGCTAACTTGTGAAGGTAGCAGGGTAGCACCGTAAATGAACCCTTTTGTAATCTTCAGGAAGGATCCTCCTTCCACATACAATTAACTGGTTTCCACTTCAGTCTGGAAACAAGTATTTGGCCAGGGCGAATATATAACGAATGTCAGTTCTTTTCAAGATATCAAAAGCAACTTAGCATGTATTGCCTGAACAGAAAGGTAGAGAGAGAGAATAACAGGCCAGTAGGCAGAAATGTTAGTAGTGGGTAAGGCTGGGACACGGCATGTGGCTGTCTTTGTATCATTTTTATCCTTTTGATTTCTTTAAATTTGGAATTACTCCCAGATAAAGTATTCTTAAAAGGAAACCAACCCTTACCAAAAAGAGATAAGTTAACCAATTATTATTTCGGGGAAAATGAATATATGTGCTTCATCTGTGGATCACTCTTCCTTTATTTACATCAGTGCCTTCAGCCTAGAGCTGAGATTTGCTGAGCACCTCTATGGATCCTGAAGTAGAGACTTTCCTGGGAGACTCGCATAGGGTGAAAACAAAAATCTTTTGTGGAATAGCAAGTTCATGCGGTGCTTTAGCTATAGTGTGCAGAGCTATTATTGCAAAACTCTTTGAAGGTAGGTACTTCCATTATATTAGTACCGTCTTATAGGTTAGGAGGTGAGGTTGATAAAGTTCACTTTCTTACTTTGTGAAATAAGACGGAAACATCAGCACTCAAGTCCCATTCAAAACTCTAGCGTTTTTAATTAGACTATGAGTATATAATTGCATGTATTCTTATCTAGCAAATAATTTAGGATAATCATTTCTAGTAAGTTCTAAGGATTTGCTAATGGAATTCTAGACGAATATGAAAGTATTCATAGAATGATATTTACAAGCGTATGCTAAATGCTTTATATTTGCACTCTACTGTAGTATAGTCATCTCATGATGGTCATGTAACAGGGTGCTATTGTTCTCCACATCCAAGGTTAAATAAGTTGTTCACAATCTCATTACCTCTTAAGTCATAGTTCTGTACTGTGTTACTCCATGAGATTCACTCTTATTCAGTGGATTATAGTGCCTAGAAAAAAATGTTTTTAGAAGAAAAAAGAATCAGTAATTAAGTATAGCTGTCTTCTTGGTAGGTTTGTATTTTATTATTCTCTGCTAATTAGGTTATAGTCTTAGAATCCCATCAAAAGCACCACACTGTTCAAATGTGAGGGCTACTATTCAGTAATCTGTGGTTGATGCTCTTGAGTGACCATATAGCCTTAAGCAATAGCCCAGTTCTAGCAATGGGTTCTCTGCTAGATACACAGTTTGAAAAGGAGTGGACTAAAACTGCTACTCATTTTGGAAGTATGTGTCCCAAAAATGCTTTCTAAATATTGTGACATAGTGTGTTATCCAGGTGATATCTATTACAGATTTATCAGAAACCCAATCTAAAAGTTCTTCTTTTTTTTTTTTAGTCCATTCTTTATAGTTCCAAATTTAAACATGATCTTGATTTTGAACCTGGGATACTTCCAAGTCTGTGGCTCCCACACTGTGGCAAGCGGGGGAGCAAACACAAACTAGCTGGCTAGTTTATCAGACTCGAGGGCTAATGTCACTCCAAACAGAGGAAGACCTTGGTTCCATCTTGATCTAGATTACCTTTCTCCACACTGTGAGATTACTATGGGCAGGTTGGGTTTACTGTTGGAGCCCGTGGGAACATTTTTTTCCTGATCTTTCTTGTCATTAGAAGTCCAGCAATGGTTTTTCCAAATACCATTTTGTTTCCCATCCAGCCAATCACACTTAGAACACGTGATAAAACAAACAAACAAACAAACAAACAAAAACATGGCGGCCATTTGTACTGACCTCCTTCTTTGCTGTTTGTCTATACCGTGCGAATAGCTTCAGTTGCATGCTTCCTCATCTTTGAGCTTAGACACTCTGCCATGCTTTCTCTGTGGTGACAGACTAAAACCCTCTGAAACTAAGAGCCAAAGGAAATTTATCCTTTGTTTCGTTCAGATATTTTGGCCACAGTAGTACAACTGTCATTCAAGAACTACCAGGATTAACCCTTAATGAATAGTGACTATCCACCCTGATTTCTCAATTAGAATATCTATTTATCCAGCCTATATCTATGTATTCATTTCCCCGCCTCTGGGAAAAATTTCTACTGAACAGCAGGACCCAGCAGATGAATGTGTTGGGTGCTCAGCATTAGAGATAATCTGGGCAAATATTCTGCTTTCTGAGTGCTTGCTGTGTAGTAAGGAAGACAGGAAGCGTGCAGGAGATAGCAGCAATAAGCCCAGTGGGTCAGTGTGACATGGAATGCCACATAATTAACCAAAGAGGTACAGGGACAAGCCGTGGAGGAGCCGAGAGCTGTCTGCCTGTGACTGAGCTAATAGACTCCCGTTCATGCCTTGCGTCATCGTATTGTCCGTAGGTTTATGTGAAGAGGACATTAAAGCCTTTTGTAGTGGCATATGCCTTTAATGGCAGCACTTTGGGAGGCGAAGGTAGGCAGGATCTCTGATTTCTTGGCCAGCCTAGTCTATGCACTAAGTTCCAAGACAGCCAGGACCACATAGACCCTGTTTCAAAAGAGAAATTAAATTTGAGGTCCACGGTGAATAGGAGACGTTAGAGAGATGACCTTAGCCCTGCCTGTGCTAGCTAACTCACGACAGGAGTGGCATTCTTCATGGCTTCAGGCTCAGCTTTGGGTGCTTATTAACAGATTTCCAAAGACGCGAGCAAGACCCCGCCGATAGCCTCAGGCCTCTCTCAGGCCTTTGCCTTCGAAGCCCCCTGCTCTTTATGTTGGAGCCATCTCCTGCATTTGACTTGGCAGAGTTGAGATTTTCTGCCCCTTCCTGTCTGTTAGAAGTGGGCCATTCTGTTGTCTTAGGAGTTTTGTGTGAAAAGTGAGACAAGTTTTGGTTAGACTGGAAATGAAATAATTTTCAAGGTCACTTGCTGGTAACCTGTGGGGGATTTATTCCTCTAAATGGTTTCTGTATCTAAATGTGTTTGATGTTAGGACAGGGCCATTAAGTCCTTAGAGCATATGGGAGGTGCAGCTTTTGTCTTCTTTGGTTCGTCTCCTGATTTTAAGGATATACATACATATATACATATACATATACATATATATATATATATATATATATATGTCTTGTTTTCATCTCTAATTGGCTTTACATAGCTTCGGCCTCACTTAATTAGCATTTGTGAGAGAAGCACCACATCTGTTTTGAAAGAAAACTTCACTTGAGTGGTAGGTGAAATGTTCTTAGGTCGGTGGTACGGCTTAAAATGAGGCGCCCTATGAGACCTCCCCTCCCCCCAGGAGGGTTGGGTTGGCTGTTAGTACCGTGTGTGCCAGGCCAGTGTGAGAGCTAGAGGCTTGAGCGCAGATCTCGGCCTCCTCGAAAACAGTCAAGCGTGTGGCTCTTTCCTGCAGCTAGAGCTGGGGATGTGGAGCCAAGAGGATCCCTACAGCACACTGGGCACAGTCTTCTCCATCAGGGCGCTCAAGATTCAGTCAGAGATGTGCGGGGGCCAAAAGGTAGAGATCAGTAGAGAAAGTTACTTATATTGATTGGTCGTACACACACACACACACACACCATGCACGCATGTACTCACTCACTCACTCACTCACTCACTCACAGACTGAAATCTGTCAGATTTCTGGTAGTGGAACTCATGGTGACCCTGGCTGACACTGGTGATGTTTCCTTTTGAGGACTATGGCCCCAAGGTTTCATTGAGAGTTTTGTTTGCTTCTCAGTTCTAATCCACCAAACGATGACTTAAGAGTAGACACCTACATTATTCCTTGTACATTCTGCCAGAATTTCACACCTGTATAAATTCAGGGCTCAAGGATTCTGCAGGGGGAGTCATTGCCTTCCTTCTCAGGACACAGTAGATAGACTGTATCATTCACAAAGAGAAGTGGGGCGTGGGGGGAGGGGAGAAGACAGCTCAGTAAATAAAGCGCTGCACCTGAATCCAATCCCCACCACCCACATAAAAAGGCTTGGGTGTAGGAAGTGATTATAATCTTAAGGCAGGGGACCATGGAAACAGGAAGATCCCTGGGACTTGCTGGCCAGCCACCTAGAGTCACCTTACTTGGGAAGTTCCAGGACAGTGAAAGAACTTGATTTAGAAAACAACGTATACATTGGCTAAGGAATGACACCTCAGGTTGACCACTGTCCTATACTTCCAGATCACCAACTCTGGCTGAGGTATCTATTTAACATTTCAGAGCGAACCTGGCCCAAAGTTCCCTAGAATCCCCCAGTCCCTATCTGTTACAAGGTACTGATAGCTGGCATATTCCGCCCTCTACCTGAAACTTCTCCAGCCCAGGGGCTGGGCTGCCCTTTTCTATAAAATTCTGGTTACCTGGACCTCTGGGTCCCTCCTTTGGGCCTCCTGACTGCTGCACCTGGTTCCCCTCTTTCTGCCCCTCCCACTCTGCTCACGTGGCTCAGGGTCATGACCACTGTGGAGTTTCCCAGATGTGTCTGCCTCTGGCTGTGCTCTCTCTAGCTACAATAACCCCCCTCCTCCACCACACCTAAGAGCAGTCATGTGTTTTCCTTGCTTTTTTTTTTCCAAACATACACAAACACATATGTGTACCTGCTTGTTTGTTCACACAGACCTATGTCATTGGTTCCAGATATTGGTTCACATTATACAGGCCCCTTATAGCTCTAACTGTGAGTGTTTCCTTTCCTTCTAAGAAGTAACTGTGATACTGATGCTGTCTTATAAATACATGTTTTCCTTGAGCTTCATATAAGTATGTAATATGTATATTGTTCTCTTCTCCCTCCCCCCTCTTTTGCGTGTGTGTGCATGTGTATGTGTGTGTTTATGTTGCCTTGTATGCTTGTATGTATTTATTCTTTTCTCCTTCCATGTATTCCAAGGACTGATTTAGGTCTTCAGACTCCCAGGCATGTGTCTTGACTCTGCTGAAGCATCTAGCCAGCCCCAGTTCTGCCATCTTTTACTGATGTTGCTCTATTGAAATGCATCCATGTGTTTGAATGTAGCAGTAGTCTCATTTCCCCCCCACTGGATAGTTTTTTACTGTATGACTACCATCCTTCCTGTTGGTTTCACTGGGATCCAGCTTTTAGCTCTTCCTGTATGTGTTCTTATGTAATTGGACGTGTCTGCACAGTACAATACCTGGAGGAGAATTACTGGTCCAAGTGAAAACATAAATCTAGTTGTAGTATGTCTTGCCAAAACCCTTCCAGGGTGGCTGTAGCTTTGACTGTGCACCTAAACCGAGTTCAGGTCATGCCTCCTCGTTAGAATCATTACATATTGTTATTTTTATGATAGACATATGTTTTGTCACCTTGGTAGGTATATAGCAGTGTCTCTGTGACACGTTTGCATTCTTGCTGATACAGAATGGCACTGAGCATCATGTGTAGTTGTTTGTTTCTCTTTTTCTTTTAGGTTATCTTTTCCCCAAAGTTGTAGCAGGGCTTCAATTTTAAATTTCATCTTTGAGTTTAGATAGACTGTATAGTGAGTTCAGAAACAGCCTTGGCAACATAATGAAACTGTTAATCCAGCTGGGTGAGAATAAGACCACCACTATAATTGTTGAGCTAAATTTGAAGCAAGTTTTATTAAATACAGGCCAGGACAATGGATACTGGCCAGGTCCATACCAGAATCCTCAGAGAATGGCTCCAAATGTATTAGTCAGGGACTTACTAAGGCAAACCCCACAAGGCTACATACTTCCTACCTTCATACAGTTCTGGCAAGCTTACATCTTGATATATTTTCTGCTATGAATCTCCTGCCTACATGTGCAAGAACATTCTGTGCAGTTGTGACACGGTTGAGGCTTGTTATTTTGCATCAGTGGTTCTCAACCTGTAGGTCATGACCTCTATGAGGGGCAGTTTAATAAATCTTTCACTGGGATTGCCTAAGACTATTGGAAAACACAGATATTACATTATGATTTATAACGGTAGCAAAATTTCAGTTGTACATTAGCAATGAGAATAATTTCATAGTTGGGAGTCACCACAATATGAGGAACTGTATCAAAAGACTGCAGCATTAGAAAGGTTGAGCACCACTGTCTTCTATGAGCAGCTGCCCCAACATTCCAAGGAGTCATCTGTCCTTCCGGAAGTGGGGCTTACAGATTAGAAACATTTTGGTTTTATAGATCTCTTAAGCACAGAAATTTAAGCTTCAATCATAACTTTAGCCATCACAGGACCTGTGTTAAAAGAAAAAAAAAGCATTAAATGGTGGACCAAAAATCAAGTATTAAAAAAGCTCAGTTGGCCTGGGGAAGAGGCTCATTGGATAAAGAGCTTGCCTGTTAAGCACGGAACTTGAGTTTGATCTCCAGAACCCATGTAAAGGTCTCTGGATGCAGTAGTTTAGATTTGTGATCTCAGTGAATCAGAGACTAGCAGATTCCCGGGGTTGGCCTTGTCTGCTTAGTGAGTTTCAGATACAGTGAGTGACTTTGTCTCGTTAAACACAAGATAGATGGCCCTTGAGCAGTGTCACAGCTTGAGTTGTCTTCTCCCTCCACATGCTTGCTTGTACATTCATAGACAGACATGCATGCACATACACACACACTTAAAGAACGCCTTACAGAGCGGGTCCAGTTCTACCTGCTTTATAGGTAGACCACAGTCAGAGTGATGTGGCGAGTGTTAACACAATCACCAAGCACCAGGCAGTGAGCACTCTGTTCCAGGCCTGGAAGAAGGCACAGGAGAATAACATCTAAATTAAGAAAATCTATTCCTGTATCTGGGGTCAGATTCATTAAGACATTGTAAAGGTTTTCCCTTTCTCTTTGTGTGAGCCCTCACCTGCCTCCTATTCTTTTTGTGGTACAGAAAGGGAATGGTCACATGCATAATACATATGGGGCTAAAGTGACTGATTTGTTACAAAGGCACACTAGAGGTCACATCAGTTCTCTTAAGAGATTTGTCTTTGCAAGGGAGACAGATGTGGAGTAAAAGCCAGTTTCTAAGATAAAATGTAAATGCACCACTCAATTAGTGCCTTCTCCCTGAAAGGGCCCAGGCTTTGTCTCCGTTAGTCCTTCTTCCTGCTTTGTTACTTAGCTCCTCAGAGACGGAGGTTGCTCATTTGTGAGTAGAGGGAGCAGCACCTTCCTTACACTATGCCTTATGAGGCTCTGCTCAGTGCTTGGCCTCCAGTCAGGAAGCACTCTATTGGGAGCTGCCTTGATGTGATGGGTGACGCTCATGGGCGGGGCTGGCACTGATGCTGAGGATGAAGGTGCCTCTGGCTCAGAGGGACCTTACCTGCCTTTGCCATCACAAGCTCAGTGAAAACAGTCTCAAGGTAGAGGTTAGCAGTTCCAGGGAGCAGTGGGAGGCTGGGCAGGAAGGGCAGTGTTCCCAGATGTCCCTTCACATATCAGGCTCAGGGGTTGGGCCAGCCCTGACATCCCTGGTGACTTAGATGAGTTTTGATGTGTATATTTGGAAGTGTGTGTTCACCAGGCTATGGTGATACATGCCTTTAATCTCAGTTCTCGAGGAAGAAGCAGAAGGATCTCTTAAGTTCTAGGCCAGCCTGGCCCATAGAGTCCATTTTCTGGACAACCGGGGCTTTACAGAGAAACCCTGTCTTGAGGCGTTGTGGGGTGGGAGGAGTGTTTGTAAATAAGGACAAAATCACAGTGACTTGAGAAGGTACTGGGAATTACTTTAGGCAACTTCCAACATCCTGGCTTTGGGGACACTGAGGTCCACTGTTAGGATTGTTAGTTAAATTCAGATTTCGAATGTGGACTCGCAGCCCCCCAACCCCCAACCCCAATCGGACTCCTGTACTTGGACAAGTTGCTTCTCTTGGGTTTCCTCTTTTTTTTTTTTTTTTTTTTTGGTATGAACAGAATTATTTGTATAGATTCATGGAGGGGACTGAGAGACATAACCTTTGAAAATATGCCCAGACACACAGTTGGTGACCATGTTGCTGAGATAAATCTACACTGATGGGTAATGTCAAATTTAGTGATCCTTCTTTATGAACACGGTTGCCTGGTCCAAAGAAAGGTGTGCTTTAAGCACGCCCACTAGACCATGTAGCCTTGCTCAGCCTCATCTGTGTGTTGTGGCTACAAGCAGGCTTTGGTTCTATAATTCTGTCACCAAATGTTACACGCTCTTTAGAGCAATTGCAACTGAGATAAATCTGTTGTATAACTAGCCTACCATTGAGCGATCTATAATTTACTGGTATAAAACACACTAACCTGCACATTAAATGGTAAGTGTGATGTTGTAGCCTTATTTTTTTTTTGTCTCTCCCCCTCATTAACTCTAAAGCCTTTAAGCATGCTTTCAAGGTAGGTCAGGCAGTGCAAAGGGGCCTCGTTGGCCTCATGAGCTTTTCTTTTTGTTGCCATTTCTTGGGCTCTCTGAAATGAATGGCTAGCTGTATGAGGTGGGCTGTTTTTCGCAGTCGTGTCCAGCCCCCACGAAGCACGCCTCCGGGGCACAGCATCTCCCCAGCAGACGCACATCCATGCCTCCTACCCTCTTCAGTTCCTCATTGTAACAGATTTTCTTCAGGACCTCACATGGGTGTTTTGTCAGTTTTTGTCAGTACCATGCGAGTGGTACATAGCGTACCACTCGCATGTAAGAAATTCAAACACCATGTCCCCCACTCTCCTGTGTCCCATTGAGAGCCACAAGGAAGAAGACCAAAGGGAGACAAGAGCGTAGGCTTCGGGAAGGCTGCGGTTGAGATGAAGGACTGCGGCCTTGGAAAATAGCTCATCTGTAGCGAGGCCTTGCGAACAGATCCCACACTGACAGCACCCTGTTCAGTACAAGCTTGGAGTTCCTGGAACTTTTTTTTTAAACCTTTGATGGTGCCATTATAGAATGTTTTTTTCTCCTCATAGCCTTTCTGCATAGATTGCATTTGGTTCTATAATTCTGAGCCATTGTCAGGAAACTCCCGGAAGCCTGCTGCTCCATAAACCTGTGGCGAAGTTCATGTGCCTGCCACTGGCGAAGCTGGGCTCTCCCCACTCTGGAGAGTACTGTAAAATAGAGCCGGTTGTAAGGACTGCTCTTGTCCTCTGTTTCCTTGTTGAAACTGACAGCCTTTGGAGTTTGGTTCCTCCCCCACCCCCATTTTCAATACGGTTCCCCAGCTGATCTAGGAAAGCCTCCCAATTGTCAGTGAGAGTGTTTCTATCAGGAAGGAGGGCTTACTTCCTCATATATTTGTGGCAATTCAAGTCAAAGTCCAGCTGAAAAACTGCAATTCAAATTGTTACATTTTTTCCCTCTCTTTACTTATCATAGAAGTCAAAGGTTTTCAAGGAAAATGGGCCTCTGTGAGCCCGTATGTAACTGTTCAGTGATTTATCGTTTGTCTCTGACGTTACATGAAAGTCGTCATAATCCATACGCAGGAAGAAACACCAACAGTGATTTCCTGTCACCTCTTGGTTATAAATTGACATAATTATCAGGTCCTTTGACTAAAAAGCATCAGATAAATTGAAGTTCTTTTGTCTGGCTTCTCTTTCCTCAGCAATGTCTGTTACCTCCTAAATGAGCATTTTAGACTCACCTCAGGAGGAAATCAGTGGCCTTTTCCTGTCACAACTTTGCTGCAGAATCCAAACAGGTGTGCTTAGGAATTGTGTCCTTTGCAAAGGGTCTCATTTTGATCAGTGGCTCCTGTGTTCTATAAAACCCAGTATTTCTTGATTTGTAGATATATGTTTTTCTGCATTCGGAAGTATACAAACACAGATATATATGTGTGTGTGTGTGTGTGTGTGTGTGTGTGTGTATGTAATGTTAAAGTTTTCTTTTTTCATTAAAAATTTTATTAAAGATTATAATTAAAGTTTATAATTAAAAAGTATAAATCAAAGTTTATAATTAACAACACATTAAAACAAAGGTTCTCTCCCTTTGGCCCATCCCACCAGGGCCTCATGTATGTTCAAGGCTGGCTTTGAACTTGCCTTATAACTAAGCATGGCTTTGAGCTTCTCACCCCGTTACCCCCATATCCTGAGTGCTAGGATTTCACACACGATCCACCACACCTGGTCTGTGCAGCTCTAGGCATGAAACCCTGACCCTCAGCTTGTTCTGGACAAAGCACTCTAGCTATATCTCCAGTCCCCAAACGAGGAAAGATTGATACTGAAAAAAACAAAACAAAAACCTTGCCTAGTGCTATGGTCTGAAAAATGCCATCCTAAATCCAAATGTTGAAATAAATGGCCAATGTGATATATAAGACTTAAAACAAGCCTTGCGTGTGAAAAGATTTACAGTCCTTATGAGAGAGCTTAAGATAGTGTGTTTGTGTCCTGTCGTGGCTCTGCCCTATGCTGACCCAGTGTCTGAGCATGCAAAGACAAGCTGCCATCTTGGAACAAAAGAGCACTTCTTATGCAACTCCCAAACCTATTGGCATGTTTGCTTTGAAATCTCTGGTTAACAGAACTAACTGCGAGACACGAACCTCACAGGTCTCTGCTTCTTATAAAGATCAGTGCAAATGGACCAAGGCACAGACTATTTTTGTTGCTTGTGCTTTGAATGTGCGTGTCTAGGCTGATACATCAGCGCATGGATGACTTTAGTTCAAATGAGTTGCCTTCAGGTATCAGGCCCTTATCTACCTCCATGGCTCCGTCAGTTGGCAGGAGTTCCAGACACATTTTCAATGAGTACCTTAGAGTGCTTCATTCTGTATAAGCATCAGGTATTGCATCATTACCACACACATTTTTGTTATTAAAAATATAAGCACGAAAATTTCATGTGACCTTTGTAATACCATAGTGTTTACCTTTTGCCTGATGATCATGGACTGTTATTTAAATCCTCTAATCATTTGTCTAGCATGTGTGAGGTACCCTGGCCTTTCAGTACCTCATGCCTAAAACACACAACATACACACTCATACCTGAGGGCCAGATGGAGCATAGCTGGAGAAACTCAGTGTGGGAGTACCTGCTCAGTATGTCATACACAGGTCCTGAGTTTACTTCACAGAACTGTAGAAACAAAAAATGAAACAAAATATCTTTCTGCTATCTTTTTCTAATAATTCATCAGCGTGTTCTGAATTGCCTTTCCCTCACTGTGGCACAGTGTCTGAAGAAAAGTCAGCTTAAAGGAAGAGGCTGTTTTGGCTTAGCTCAGAGGGTTTCAGCCTGAGGTTTTCTGGCCCCATTGCTTTGGGGCCTGCAGTGTATAACAGGACAGAGCAGAAGGGTGTGGTTGAAGAGACCTCCTCACTTCACGGTAGTTGAGACAGAGAGGTGAGAGGAAGACACAAGGACCCTAGTGCCTGGCAGTGGTGGTCCATGCCTTAAGTCCAGAGAGGCAGGCAGATCTCTGAATTAGAGCCGAGCCTAGTCCACATAGTGAGTTTTAGGACATTAGAGAAAACAGGGAAATTCTGCCTAAAAATTCCAAAAAGCAATCAAACAAACAAAAAACCCACTCTTTTTAGTATATACCCGCCTTTCTGTATTGATTGATTCAAGCAACTTCAGATTCTCTTTTAAGCTACCACAAATGCTCATGTATACATTTTTATATTGGCATGCATTCTCATTTCTCTTGAACACTGTCTATGAAATGGAATTGCTTTGTCATATCATAGATAATGTTTTGAGCCTGGGTCTGATTATCTTCCAAAATGGCAGCTCAAGTTTATATTCCTAGTTGAGAGTTCTCCCTTTTGTCTCCCTTTAGTTGTCTTTTGCCTTGAAATGTCTTCATAACTATGAAGTGATTTCTCTTGGTTGTAAGTTATATTTCCAGATGGATTACCCAGTTATACTGAGTACATTCTTATGTGTTTATTGGTCACCTGTGTACCATCACTGGCAAATGTCTGTTTAAATCCCTCACTAATTTTTAAATGGGCTGCTTGTTTTTGTATTAACTAGTTGTAGAAGTCCTTCACATACTTGAATATAAGTTCCTCATCAGATATGACTCACAAATATTCTCTCCTATTCTAGGTGATTCTTTTTTCCTTATCTTGGTAGGATTATTCTCAGGGAAAAAAAAGGAGGATTATAAAGATCAATAAAATGCTTTCTTCTGGGAGTTGCATCAAATTCTGTCTGTCATTACTTATGAGTAAATTTTTGTGTATAGCATGAAAAGGGGTCAGCTTTATTCTTTTCTTTTCCTTCCTTCCTTCCTTCCTTCCTTCCTTCCTTCCTTCCTTCCTTTCAAAAACAAAACAAAACAAAACAAAACAAAACAATCAGGGTTTTTCTGTGTAACCCTGGGTGTCCTGGAATTTGCTCTGTAGACCAAGGTAGCCTCAAACTCAGAGATAAACACCTACCTCTGCCTCCTGAGTGCTGGGATTAAAGGTGTGTCTCACCACCTCAGGCCAGCTTTACTCTCTTTTATAAAGATAACTTTGACTCTTAGCACTGTTAGATTTTTTTAAACCCTTTTAAAGTTTTTTTTTTTTTTTTAATGTTTTCAGCTTCATAAGTAGCATTTAGTTTTCTCTTAATCTTCAATTAGTGTCCTTATGTCTGGGTACCTAGGCATATTTTGCAGATTTATATTTGTTATTGGCGCCCATTTTTAGCCTTCTTTCTATTGTTAATGTCTGTTTTTGTTACAGTCTAGTTAGTGAATGTGGCTTGGGTTGTCATTCATAATTTTATCAAAGGACAATTCTATTATTGTCACTACAGAGCCCCTTTCCCAACCTCATTGATGGCTTATTCCTATTTCTTATATCTTGGTAGGTATGCAGTAAATTCAGGAAGGGACATACAGAATCTAGGTATGGTAATGGCCAGTTGAAAATCCAGGACATGAGGCTGAGCAAGTGGATGGTGATGAGTTCAAGGCCAGCGTGGACTAGATAGTGAGAGCCTGGCTTAAAATAATACACAGGGATCTGGTCACCAGTCCAATCCTTGCATGGTGGCACAAGTCTATAATCTCAGCACATGGAAAGTAGAGGCTGGCTTGTTTTACATGGAGAACTCCCAGCTATCTAGAGATGGAGAGCAAGACCTGATATCTCAAAGCACTTAACTCCTGAAAAAGGCATATTCATAGGTAGCAGATCTGCACCTAGAGGGCAGCTAAGGTGATTAACTTGATAGCACTCTCGGCACCAGGCCTTTAGCCACGGTCTGCATCCTCCTACCGAGGCATTATACCCACCTGCCTTATGGGGCAGGAGGGAAAGTACAGGTGTTGCCAGGTCAAGCTGTTTGCCCATGAGTCATGTGCGAAAGAGGCTGAGTTGCTACTGTACTTGATTGGTGCCAGACCCCACCTTAAAACCAACCTGCACTCCAAAATGGCCAGAGTTTGCTTTGGGAATGTTCAGAAAGAAATCCTTTGGCATTTGCTCACAGGGTGCTAAAATGCTGGTAGTAAGAGAGGACTACAGTTCCCTGTTACTTTAAAGTGAAGATCCTGTCTGACTGGCCTTGGATCTAGAAATCAGGTAGTAATGAGAGAATTACTGCCTGTGATGAATGAAGAATTCATTGCTTCTTAACTTGTGTATGTTTCAGGTGTGATTTCAAAAAAACACATGTTATGGTCATCTTTCCTTACTTTTGCTGGAGACCATTTGATTTCTGAGAGCCTGGATTTGTGAAGTTGAGGGTGTGCTCTCTGATAAAACCCGAGCAGGTTTCCATGACCTCTTTGCATTACTCTTATGCATAGAGAAGCCTGGTTTTGCACTAATTGAAAATCATTTTGATTCTCCTGTCTGTCTGTCTGTCTGTCTGTCTGTCTGTCTGTCTGTGTCCTTCTCTCAGTTGGGTGGATAGGGAAATTGGAAGGAGGTAGGAGGGGGTAGTGTATGATTATAGAATTGTTGTTATTGTTAGGAATATTTTCCAACCAATGAGGTCAGTTTTTTCACTTTTGAAAACTGGAAAGCTGCCCATGAATCCAACTGCATGAAAGTTCCTTCCTTATTTCATGAAGAGGACAGTTTTGTAGTTTTGTTCCCTCTGGTGCAGCCTCTATGTAACTTCATTGCAACAGAGCAATTTAATTTGCACTGCACAATCATTTTCTCGTGGAAAACTAATAAAATACAAATTTTAGTTTCTGCGTGAAATTGTGGCTGAAGGCTTTTGAGAGTTTTATGTGATCCCTTGCTGTCTGATGATGACAGAGTGTGATGTCAGCGCTTACACACATTATGTACAAGGGTGATAAGAAGAGTATTCTCTAAACTTTATTATTTCCCTCAAAATGAAAATGTAAACTGATACTTTGCATTCCGCTCCTAAGACCTTACCCCCCAATGGAGTAGGCAGGAATCTGGAATGAAGTTTTAAAAGGAAACCCAAAAGCATCTCACTTATTCTGGCCACTAGATGCCAGGCCCCAGGCCTCAGCAGTTAGCTGTTTGGAGGCCTGGAAATGACCCATTTTACAGGCTTTCCCTCAAAGGAAAGACTGGGTGCTTTGAGCTAGGCTTAGAGGTGCAGGCCTTTGGGAGGCAAAGGCTGGCAGATCTCTGAGTTTGAGGCCAGCCACATCTATATAGTGAGTTCCAGGATAGCCAGAGTTATACAACCTGTCTCAACAAAACAAAACAAACACCAACAAAAATTATTAGAGATGCTTAGTATGTGATTGAAGTGAACAGTAATAGCACGTGATATACAGTAACCCTTTTTTCTATATGGATGGGCTTGTAGACTCTTTACTTTTTTACTTTTTCCCATGTGTAAAAATTTTAACAGAAACAGTGATAAAGGTGACACCTGATACTGACCTGTGGCCTCCCATGCATGTACATGTGCACACATGTGAACTCATACATTCATACACACAACAGTGACTACTATCGTGTGAGAATAACATACAAAAAGTTCCCAGCACAGTTCACAGATGTTCAAAAGCAGAACAAGGGAAATGGCCTTGGAACACGGGTCCCGATTCCAGTGTGGAGCCTAAGAACGCTAAGTGCCCACAGGAAGAGAGTGGGCACTAGAGATGGAGCCGTGAGCCCACCATGGTGGCCAAGCATAAGCTACACAGAGAAACCCTGCCTGAAAACAAAAAGGAAGTGAAGTCTCGTCACGCCCTGGGTGGTTCAGGGAAGAAAAGATCACATTTACCCCGCCCACAGAGACAGGTCCTTGCTTCCTACACTCTCTTCCTCTGCTCTGTCATCATCTGTAGTTGATCCTGCATCCCAGGGACAGTTCTGCTTTCTACTTATCTGACCTCTCTGGTGGACTGCCCTCTAGGCCCTCCTCTGCCCCAGCTTTCAGAAGCTTCGCTCTCCACCCATGGTTCCCCATCACTCTTCATCTGAAAGCTTCAGATGCCCTTGTTTCCTGCCCATTCTTTAGTACTTAATTCTCGACAGTCCCTCCTCACATGTGATTGTGGAGCTGGGGAAATGCAGGTGCTGGGCCAGAGGCACACCCTATAGTGTGATCACGGCTAATGGGAACTGTTTACTCTCCAGAACTGTTTCCCACTCCCGGAGCTGAGGTGAGGATGCTGAACTGGGAATAGGGCTGAGTTCAAAGCCCCGAGGTTGAGGGCTAGGGGGGTGACTTAGTAAAGTGTTTGCTGCACTAGCAGGGGGGCCTGAGGTCCCCAGATCCCCTTCAAAAGCCAGCTGCAGCAGTGTGCAGCTTTAGTCCCAGTGCTTAGAAGGCAGAGAGAAGGGCACCCCAAGGGGCTTGCTGGCCAGTCTAGCTGGACTCAGTCAACTTCAGGTCACTTGTAGACCCTGCCTCAAAAGTTAATCTACAGAAATGACTGGAGAAGGCACCTCATAAAGATCTGTGCCCAGGAAATACACACACACACACACACACACACACACACACACACAGAGAGAGAGAGAGAGAGAGAGAGAGAGAGAGAGAGAGAGAGAGAGAAAGTAAGTTTGAATACAAGGTGGTAAATTCTAAGCGCTTGGTTCTAAATGGGATTCTACCTTTAATTTTTTTTCTATTCAGCTGCTTGAAGGGGAACCCTTCAAAGTTTCATTCTCAGCTTCTCCATCATCTTTAACTCCATGAAAACCGTTATTTCAAATATAAGAATTATTTCTGTGAAATTTCTTCCAAAGTTAGGAGAGAGGCGAGGGGGCTTGGGAGGCGCTTGTCCCCGTTCTTGAGAATCACCCACCTTTCCTTACCATACCCCCAAGCCCTCACCCATCTGTCCACTCAGCTGCTAGTCCTTAGCAAATGGGGCAACCCGATTTCCCGCCTTTCCTTGGCCAAGAGCTCCCTAGGACCAATCGGGTGGTGGGGACTTGACATGTCCTGGTAGGGGAGCTAGCTGGGTCCCGCCCCCTCCCGCCCCCTTCACAGGTGCAGCCCTAATCCCCCCTGGCCTAGATATCCGGCAGCCTCTGAGAACCCGGGCTCTGTGATGTAATGCGCTTTTTTCACACTCCCGGCTTAAATACAGATGGAAATTGTTGTCATGTGTTAGAAATGTCGCCAGTGATATAAAAGGCGCAAGCCTGAGCATCTTCTCTTCCTTCTCGCACATCAGCTGCTCCTCCGGCCAGAGCCTGTGCCCTGGAAAACCCACTCAGTGGTCAGGTGGCCGAGGAGCCCCTAGCTAGCTTACGAAGGGGTTCAGATCCCACTCCCCACCCCCGCCTCTCCTTACAGCCGCTGCGGAGCCGAAGACCAGCGTGGTGGGAGGCTCTTTCAGTCGCACAAAAGGAAGGATTAATCTTGGCGATTGGCTGGGCTTTTGCAGGCAAGTACAAGTCCATGATCTTCCCCGGCCAACCCCTGCCCACCTCCGGATTCGAACGCTCGGCCCCTGGAAGAAGGCTGGGATCAGGCAGTCGGTGACCGGGGCGCCTGCCACCGGAGGTTTGCGCTTGGGTTGTGGGAACGTCCATGGAGGTGAAGATGCCATGTGTGGTGTGTGGACCAGGGAGGAGGGGAGACTGTGGGCCAGCTTGGGAGGGCCAGATGGCTGAGGCTGCGTTTTAATTCAACGGGCAGGCAGGCCCCGTTTGGCTAGTCAGGGTGGGAGGAGAAGCAGGGAAGGAAAAAAAAAAAAAATCAGAGGTCAGTGGGTAGGGAGAGGCTGGGCTCCAGAGCAGATGCCTGGCGAACAATGGGGCTTTTGAAGGGGATGCTGGAGGAAGTGTGGCGTGCGCTTTGTATTGCCTCCTCCGCATTGCAGGTTGGAATCGGGCAGCTAAATTTTAATGAAGTGCATTCCAAAGTGTGCTAGTCAGCCTGGGTTTGGGGAGCCAGAGCGAGGGGCGGCCCCCAGGCTTTGCTGAATGGGGACTGGGGGTGGGCGGGGGAGGGGGCCACCGAAATGAGTTCCTGATGGATGGTAAAGGAGGAGATGAAAGCCTGCTCAGTGTGGAGGGCAGGGGAAGGGGAGGGGGAAAGCCTTAGGCCCCCGTGCATATTAATAGGCTCCAGCAGGTGTTGGTAAATGCGTGTTGCTGCATTGTTCCGGCGCCCAGGCTGGAGTAGGCGGGGAGACAGAGACTGCTTCTCCTGGCGGTAGTGGGCAAATGCCTTTGCACTTTGGGAGAGCTTTGCCAGCTCTCAAGAAAATAAAGAGGAAAAGGACCACCATTCCCTCTCTCCTGTCCCCCACTTTTAAAGGAGGGATGTACATGCAGAAGGCTTTTTAGGTTTGCTTCCTGGAAATTAACATGTGTTTGTGAGAACAGTCTTGTCTAGGTAAGGTATGCTTGTCTGTGGGCATCAGTAAATAGAGGAATCTGGAGTCTGGTGTGTGAGTGCTTGGGAGCTGGAAGGCTGTTCTCCCTAGCTGGTTCTTAATGGGCCAATCCTGGAAGACTGGAATCTTTATTTCTTTAAAGAGACAGGAGGGTGTACCTTCCTTCCTCCGTCTTTTCAAACTCGGAGTCTGTCTGACCGAGTACCAAGGAGGCAGTGAAGTGTGCAAGGAAGCTGTCTCATCCACAGAGTTGGCCTTCCACACAAAGGGAGTGGATTTGTGTCTGAACTAAATGGGTTGAGGGTATGTGTTGTTTATTTGTACGGATTAGGAATAGGCTCCTTTCTCTTTCCAAGAGTTGACTATGCCTATCCATTGAGAATCATTTAGGAGGCTTTTTAGTTAGGACTGTGCACCGGTCAAATAACCCTTGCTGGTTTTGTTGTTTGCTTGCATGCTTGTTTTTACTACTCTTGACTAGAACCTATTCAGTGTTTTCAAAAGGTTCAGGCTTGTTCATTGGAGGTTCAGATGAAAACTGAAAGTGTCTGTAGAGGAAGGGGCGTGTGACTCTTATTTTGAAAATATTTAGCCATGGGTTTATATACAGTATATTCATATCTATTATATATGTATAGAACTGTGCACATTTTAACATAAACTAACATTGTATTTTGGTTCTTGGGGAAATGATTTGGTGGAGAAAGGCTTACATTGTAGCATCTATAAGGCCAGTGCCTTCTGCAAACTGGTGTTTTTACAGAACTTCGCCATCCTGCCTCGGTGGGGTACACGTTCAGATTCTTTTCATGATTGAACTTGCACAGCATCTAGTCAGTAAGGCCGAGCCCACCCTTGCCTATGCATTTTCGTGCTGCTGAAAGCTTGAGCAGATTAAGGGTATCAACACTGTCTTGATTCCTCCATTTCTCAGCTGAGCAAACAGAAGCTGCCTGGCCCCTGGCTGCCTCTACACTGGGAGGCTTTGAGGGGAGGGGAAGAGGATGGGGCAGAGGAGGGGATTGTGGCTGAGGCCCACCTTTGACTCCCCAGTCCCTCTGTACCCCACCAAGTTAAATGTTAGAGCCTTCCTGCTTTGTGTCCCTCTGTAGTTTCTCAGGCTGCAAATTTCAAGTTGTGTTTCCATGGCAATGCCTTGAAGAATATGTTTGATATTATATCTACCTCTCGTGTTTTTACTACAGAGGTGGAGTTGAGCTGGGTTTTGTTTGTTTTGTTTTGTTTGTTTGTTGTTTGTTTTCACTGCACTTAGTCTGGGGAGTTATCTGTTGGTCCTTGCTGAGCAGAAAGCAGGGGCAATTGTGTTTGCCACAGAACTTTTCCTAAGAAGACTAGAGCTTTCCTGTACAACCCAGGGTGTGTCCACTGGAGCCACCATCCACTGCTTTTATTCCACACTGAGACTGTTTCTGTGATACACCGCTGTAGATGGGCCCTTTGACACGTGAGATATCACACATAGTCCACGGGTTATTGGTACCAAAGAAATCATGGCTGTAGCTGATGTGCATTAGGAACATACTCTGCTTCAGCCTTGTTATGTGCATAGAAGTGTAAGAAAGGATAAAGCGGAGGAAGAAAGAATAAAACCTTTGCATTTACAAAGTCAAACTCTGACTGATGAGTGCCGGTTACCAGAATGAATAAACAAATAGAAAGTTGTACTTTCTTTTTGCACCTAGGAGGTGTCTTGAAAGCAGTTGAGGACACAGCAAATGAGATGGCCTGTTTCATGGCATACGTGTACTGCAAAGTATGTAGTTCAGTGTGTTTTTCTAATGGTAGTTCCTTAGCCTTTCCAAAGGGAGTAGAATGTGGGGAGACTTAGACCTAAATGTGAAAGAGTTCCTCAGGGTAATAATGACTGTAGAGGTGAGAATGCGAGGAAAAGCGGAATGCAGGACAACTCTTTATTCAAAAATTTTTTTTCTTTCCAATTGTATTTTTCAGGCAAAATCCAGTTCATTTGGTAACCATTATCCCCCCAGCATGTTTATTTTCTCCTTTAAAAAATTATGTTGATAATCAGACCCCAAATATTTGAATGTAAGCACATCCTCGCAGTCACACTGACACCCTCTGGCACCAGACAAACTGTCATAGCATTTCTGAGAAGTAAGTCTGTTGGAGAGAGAAGGCAGCCGTGCCAGTCACTGATTTGGGAACTCAACAGAAGACTGTGTGACAGGGTGTCTCCCCTGCTTGATTTCCAGTCTTTTGAAGTGTTATGAACATCGACTCCATATATCTTGTACTGGATCCCCAGGCCTTCAGCAGTTTCTGCCATTTTTGGTCTCTAGCACATCTGTACAGTTTGTCAGGACTGCCCACAACTGGGGGATTATGGCTAACCAGTCCCTCCCAAGTACTGCAACGTCTTGTTTCTCTTTGGTAACTCAGCTGACCCTGGCTCTATGCTTATGAAAATGGCTCTTGTTCCCATTTGTTCCAGATCTGCTGAGTTGCTGACTGTGTGCCAGGTGGATACTCGGTTTGGTTTGGTTTGGTTTGGTTTGGTTTGGTTTGGTTTGGTTTGGTTTGGTTTTGGTTTGGTTTGGTTTGGTTTGGTTTGGTTTATTCTCTTTATACAGGTTTGGGGCTCTGGCTACACATTTTGATTCTCTCCGCCCCCTCCCCGCCAAGGGGATTGGCATCTTTAAAGTTTCAGCATATTAGATTAGGGCATAAAACCAATGGAAAAATGTTGTTTGACATTTAATATGATGTTTGAAAGGATCCAAACATGAAAGTAAAAAGAGACCCAAGCTTGAAAATGACCCACTAGACTCAAACTTCTAAAATGTTCATGATTACCTGATATGAATGTGAAGGAAAAAGTGTCCTCATGGATGAACTTCTACCCTGTGTGATTGTTTATGGAGGTTCTGCTGTTTTCCTTTCTGGATCTTAGTTCTAAGTGCCAAGCCTTGAGTAAACAGGTGAGCAAATGGATGGACCAGGAACCCTGGGCAGCCACTTTGGAGTTTGGTCTGCGTCCTAGCGTGCTGTTGCTTTAGCCAGTCCTTGAAAACTCACTTCAGAAATAGAGAAAGGTGGGCACAGGATCGCTTGCGTTTAAAGATGCATGTTCTTTCTGCAAGCTAGAGAGTTGATCCCATATTTATTGGAAATAAAAAAAAAGTCACTTAGCTTTCTGCTCAGAGTTTAATTGATCTTCAAGGTAATGCTAAATTATTGTCTGGGGTGTATTTCTGTTCCATAGTAAAGATTAGATCCATGTGAGTCTACAAATTTGACAACAGCTATATGAAATAACTTGCTTAAAAGGAGTCAGTGCCATAATTTTCTAATTAATTGTGGAACAATGCCAAAGAGTATTGCTTTAGAAATACTGAGTATAGATAGGACCCTGAAAGAGAGGCTAGTCTGCAAACATTTAGCTCTTTTTAATGATGCTTAGCACCTGGGTTGATGTAAACCTTTGCTACTTCTTTTTATGACTTTGTGGACCTTTCCATCATTATTGACATTTCTATCTAGTGGTACTACTCCCCTGGAAATGGCATACATGTGGGTGCCTACTCTGTGCCTTTAAATATTGAAGATTGTGGTATAGCAATGAAGACTAGGTCTTCCTTAGCTTCTGATTTAATCCAGACAAGGTAGGGAAAAGAGGATAAGGTAGAAATGATTATTGAAAATATTTTCTCTATGTGAAGTTTATTCCTAACGTATCAAAGCCTTCATTATTTACAAATAAGGTCAATCACAAAGATAAATGTAATATATAATTTCCAGTTGATTTCAGTCTCATACTTCAAAAGGACTAAGTATGTATGTGTGTGTGCTCTCAATTTCCACATTAATATATGCATAGGCAGAATTTAGTGAGAACCACTTTATTCTACTTAGAATTGACATCTTAAGACAATAATTAAAATTTGATAACAAATATACCCCATGTCCTGAGGTGTGGGACAGAGTAGTATAATGTGTTTAATTTTAATTTGATGCTAAGACTTTGGGGTCGTCTTCCATCCCATATTGATAAATAGTAACTAGCCTAGCCCACGAGTTCCTAGTGTTATCTTATCGTCAATCACATCTGTCTAAATTTCCATGTCAGCACATGTTTGCCAACTTCCTGCTTTCCAGTCATCATCCGTGTTTTCAGGCTGCTTCATGCCTGAGCTAGCTTACAAGGTAGGTTTAAACATTCAGCAAATACCGATTTTGCAACTTCTCTGTGCCGAGAACCATTGGAGTGCTTGAGATTTATGATCAACCACATGGATGAAGATCCAGCATGGGGATCTTACTGTGTATTATAGTCAGGAGAGTTGGGAAATTGTCAATTATTTGGAATGCAAAACAGTGCAAATGCAGTAGGGGTATGGGGGAAGAGGGTATGTCCAGGAATGTGGGGATTGGGTATATTGTAGTTTTCAATAGGGTCTTTAAGGTGTCGGGTTAGACCCCACAGGGAAGGAAACGTAAACTGTGAAGGAATGAGGGAAAGGACCATGTGTGAGTGATGGATAGTCCAGTATAGACAGTATAGTAGAAGTGCTAACTGCACTTTCTGAGAAGTAGCAAGAGAATGGCTGGAGTAGAGAAGATGGCAGAACTGTGGAGACAGTTCTGACTGTGGGGCAGATGATGCCTGGCATTTTAGGGCACAGCCACACTACTGACAATGGATGGTAGCCATTGCAGGGTGCTGACTGGATGGCAGACCTGGGAAGTCTCATCACAGAGGAATGGAAATGGGGGTGGGAGCGTGGGGAGTTAGGGGAACCTGACTAGGGAGCTGTCCCTGTCTTCTGCTTAGAGGAGAGGTGTACAGCAGACAGGGCTGTATTTGATGAGTAAAAAGGAGGATGAAGAGTGACTCTGAGTTTATTTTTTATTATTTATTTTTTCAACATGGTCTCTCTGTGTAGCCCTGGCTGTCCTAGAACTTGCTGTGTAGAACAGGCAGGTCTCAAACTTGGATAGCCACATGCTTCTTTGGATATCCCCAGCACTGGTGTAAGCCACCACAGCCTGACTTGATTTTGTATTTTTCAAGGGCAGTTGTTTGTGTTTGATGAGTCTTTGGTTTAGTTTGAACTTTATGGGGGAAGCTGAGAACGTGTCTCATTCTGTGGTTTAGGTCAGGAGCTCAGCCAGGACTTAGTGAAGGAGAGATGTCCTGTTAGACATGAAATAGGTTTTCAGGGAGGCTGTGTGATGTTGATGGAAACCTCCTTTGTGCCATGAGTTAGGCTGTTATTAGTGAGGTCAATCACATGGCACAGTTAGAGCCGTAGCTTTGTACCTATTTGTGACTGTCTGCTGTTTCAGCTCCTGAGGCATCTTCCATCATTGGGTGAAAGGGGTGTGTGTGCAGTGTGTGTGTGTGTGTGTGTGTGTGTGTGTGTTAATGTGTGTGAAGATACATGTATGCATAGGTCCTCATGCATGCTTGTCAAGGTATATGTGGTAGTTAGTGGACAGCCTCAGGAATCCTGTCTACCTCCTGTTGTGGTGAACATTATTTGGGAGTCTCTTCCCCACCTTAGATCATTTATTTCCCAAACAAAAGACACAAAACCTTGATATTTATAATAAGCCTTAAAGGCACTAGCGCTGGGCAGATATCAACCCTTTATGTAATTTTATCTACTTTCCTGTCAGTAACCGCAAGATATAACCTGCCATGTTCTACCTGGGCCACTCCAGCGCCAACTAGCCAGTCCTTATGGTCTTGCTCTTAAGATCCACTGGCCCTATGGCATTTTCTTCCTTCTTTCTCTCTCCTCTTGCTCCTCCTGGGCTCTGCTGTAGACCCCAAGCCTGGCAAATGAAACCCACCTACTTCTCTTCTGCCCAGATACAGGCTGTCAGCGTCTTTATTTAACCAATAGTTTTAAATTAAGAAGCAAGGTTACCTAGCATCATTTGGTGTAAGTGAGGATTTCTTAGTCCCTGTGGATCTCTAGATCTTGGGAGCCAGTGTTTAGCATTGCAGCTCATAGCAGCAGACCAGACCTCACCAACCTCCTAGAAGACAAGACAGGGTGCTTCAGTGGCCTGAAACGTAGCAATCAGGCTAGACCAACTGGCCAGGTGGCTCCAGTGGTCCACCAGTCTCTGCCTGCCCAGCACTAAGATTACAAGCATGTACCACTGTGCCTGGCATTTTTATGTAGGTTCTGTAGATACAACTGAGGTCTTCTTGCCTACCGATTGAACACTTTCTAAATGAACCATTCCTGTAGCCTTAGAGAATGCATGTTTTTAGGATTAGAAATACCCCTTCAAAGGAATTTCATGATACATGTTCTTGTCAGTGTGCAAAAGTTTTCATTTTAATTCAACCTGCTTCAAGTTGAGTATAATCTTTAAAAGTTGCACAGGTTGATAGAAGAAATGCTGAATACGGTTATGGTCTATAAGTATTTATAATAAGTGTAGTCTGTACTCAGACCTCTCATGGCCTCTGGTCTCAGAGATCCTGATCAGGCCCTGGCAGATGAGAGAATTTGCTCCCCTCTGTGAAAGTTTGCCTACCATGGGCACAGTGGTAGCATAGGCCATGTTTAGCAGGACAAAGTAATTGCCTGAGGACTTAGCTTTCTGCAGGAGGATGTAACATACTCAGCATTGTTCAAGCGGCTAATTAAAGACTAATGGGGAGACAGCCAAGTAGCAGTTTTAGAGAACATCTCCTGTAAAGGGGGAAATTTTAAATTATGCCATTATATCATCCTCAGAAAGAACAGTGCCTTCCAACATGTGGACAAGTTTTAGTAGCAAGTGTTAAATTAAAAAAAATAGTTGGTACAGCCAAGGTGGAGTGCCCAGTGAATTCAGATTTCTTTAAAAGTTATACAAGGTTGGTTGAGGAGTGTCTTGTCTTTCCTAGTTAATGAAACAAATACTAAGTTAGACTAGGGTCTGGGAGACAAGGTTGCATGATGCATGGCTTTTTTTCTCTCAGGATTCAGTGGCCTTGATGGTGGGCAGTGCATCTATGGGAGATGGTAACATGGTGTCCCAGGAGCTATATGACAGTGTTTGGGGGACAGTGAGTACAGTTGACTTGGCTGGATTTCAGGTCAAGGATGGTTTTGTGGCACAGCAAGCTCTGCTGGTGGCTTTGAATGGCAGACTCTTTGAGTGAGACTCCAGAGGGACGGCTGAGTGATGTGCACACGTTGACTAGCTGCTGGAGTTTGCAGTCCCTCATGGTGGATGTGCAGTTCCTAGGAGCTGTGTGGGACTATCACAGGGGACTTAGAGACACTCCTATGTCCTACTGGGATAGCAGTCTTAGAGTTTCCCTTGAGGACGGTGGGAATCTTGGAGGAATTTAAACAGAAGGAATCAAGTGCTTGCTTTTTTTTTTTTTTTTTTTTTTTTTTTTTTTTAAATGACTGCCTAAGGTAGAGGCCATCTAACTGATCCTTAGGCCAAACATGACCCATTGCTTGCTTCTTTCCACAAATGAAACTTTTTGTTTGTTTGTTTGTTTGTTTGTTTGTTTTTTACATAGTCTTTCATTTGGGATATGATGATTATTTTCCGTTCCTCACGCTTCTATGCTGTACCTATAGGGTTGTGTGCCTGTAGCAGGGAATGTAGCCCCAGCCTCAACTATTTACTTGAAGAACATTTGTTACCCCTTGACTTTTTTTTTTTTTTTTTTTTTTTTTTTAAAGAAAGTTTTGCTAACCCTTGACCTAAGTTTCAAGTTAATGCAGGGACATTATTGTTATGAGGGCATTCAAGTTATGAGGGAGCTATAGCTAAACTGAAAGCCCCGAACCCAGTTTATTCAGGAGAGAGACTTTGAAGGACTTAGTGGGTAATGGAATGAGAAATACAAGGGAGAGGATGGGTTGGAAATCACATGTTAGTTCTAGAAGGGGAGTGATCAGGGAAATCAAAAAGTCACAAGGGACATTGAAGTGGAGATGCCCAGCAAAGTGGGAGGTGTTGAGCCTGGAACTGACCTGAGCAGGTGTTGAAGAGATCTCATTAGTGCATAAAACCCACCCTGGAAGTACCCCATTGTTTTTCTTCCTCTCCTCGTGTGCTCTGTCTCTGTAAGTTTTAATCTTGGTTAATCAAATCTCAGCTTCTCAGGCTTTAGGAAGTCATCCTTGTATGTGGTACATTTGTCAGTTTTTCATTGCTGTGGAAAAATAGGTAAAACCAACAGCAGCAATTTTTTTTTTCTCCTGAGCTCAGAGGTTCCAGTCCACGATCACCAAGGCTAGAAATGGTGAAGCAGAACAGCAGTGGAAGGACATACGGACATAAGGGCATGATAGGCAAAAGCCGCTTCCCTAGTGCCAGCCAGGAAACAGGAAAGAAGGGGTTGGGGTGAACTGGATCTTTCCCCAGTGACCTACTTTAACTAGGTTCTACCTCTGTGTTTTCCTCACGCTCAATAATGTCATAGAATCCATTGATTTATTAGAACACCCAGCATTTAAACATCCCAAAGATCTCCCTCTGAAACATTGCATTGCACATGAAGCATTCTGCACACGAACCTTTGGGTAACTTTCATACCTAAACTTTAATGTGATATATTATGTAATCTGGTCCAGGCCTACACAAAACTCTTCATGTAGAATCGTGGGAAACTCCTTAGTGGCTAGATGGTTGTCTTTTCAAACAGATACTTATTTCTTGGCCTAGAATATTAGTCTAAGGTTAAGTACAGTGTCTCATACATTTTGATGTGATTCTAGGGTCAATCATGCAATCAATTCAATATACAAATCTTCATCTTGTAGTTACAAAACATGACACTTGAGCGGAGGGAGACAAACATCTTTCTTCAAAAATCTTTCTTTGATTTGTTCAATAGAAACTTGTTTAACACAGTATATATTATCCCAGGCAATCAAATGCATTGCCCTTACCCTTTCTTGGTTCCTCAGACTATAAACCATAATATTATAGAAGGACTGTAAGTATTTTAGTCCAATCCCATCATTCTTAGAGATAGGCCGTGGGCTGCCCATCTCACATGCATGATCTGATTCCTCTGAAGGACATAAGATCCATTGTTTTAATGTTCACTTTCCGTTCTCGGAGCAGCACATCCCCTTGGCCCTGGCTGTTTCTGATTTAGAAGATTGTATTTTCCCCTTCTTGCTACCAGACTTGCTTTTATTGCAGAAGCTCCGCTTTAATGGGGTCAAAATTAGGGAAGAATGTTTCACCCTTAGTCCATTCTCTTATCTCATATGACATGCTGCTATCTGCATTCTTGAAATGTGACATGGAAAATTAAGGAACATGGAGTTTCTGGCAGTTTCCCATTTTCATCATTACAGGAGCTGAAAGCATCAATTTTCATTTCATGCTTTGAATTGCTTGTAATAGGGGTTTTCAGTGAGTCTTTGGTAGGCAGAAGAGCCAGAGCTCTTGGGCTGTTCAGGAAGGAAGAGACTAGCTCTGGAGCCCAGCAAGACCCACATGATTCTGGAGAAGAGGATTCTAGATGCATTCCTCACCCCACCCTGAAAGAGAACAGGTCTTACCATGCACTGTAGAAGCTAATCCTTTCTCACCAGTTTCCTTGTGTTACATGTGATGTAAAGACCTGGGGTGGGCATGGTTTATTACCTGCAGACAGCATGAGAGTAGCATGCTGCTGAGCACAGTGGCATCTCATTTCGGCATGTGTGGTGATCTCAAAGATCCCTGACCTTAGAGCAGAGAATCTCCCATCAGTGGGCTAGGGATGGGACTCAAGGCAGTAGACACAGCTATGTTATACTGGAGTTTTGACTTTCTTCATGGTCAGTAAGCCCTGACCGTGGGAGGTTGCCGTTTCCTTTTTATGAAGACACTTTCTCCAAGGCAGCTTTTGTGACTTCCAAGCTGTATGGAAAACCTGTGTCTCTTACTCCAAACGCCTCCTGTGTTGTGTTTGCATTTTCCAGAATCCAGAATGAAGGTGTTGGAGTGAACTGTTGTGCTTGCCAACCAGAAAGAGGGTGTTAAAAAAAAAAAAAGAGTCTGTTATGTTTCTTGGCAGTTTGAAAATATGTATATTCTAACATTTTGTCATTAAGAAAACTTATGTTAGTTTGAGATGGCTTTAATGTAGGTGAATTTTAAGTGTGGTGTGCGTGTGAGTGTGCGTGTGCGTGTGCGTGTGCGTGTGTGTGTGTGTGTGTGTGTGTGTTTGTGCTTGTGCACCTGCTTCTGAGAAATTTTAGGGTGGGTGTTTGTTAAAAATGTCAACTTTTTGAAGTGAATTTAATTCACTTACATCAGGGATGCTGTGCTGAGTTTTGGCATTCGTGTACAATCTTGGACCTGTCAGTCATTCAAGGAGAACATTGAGGTCTCCCTAAGAATTCCTTCCTCCCCATCCCTTTGTAGTCCGTCTCCTTCCTGCCCCAGGCATACGTATTTATTTTGTATTAACCAATAGCTTTTTACTTATCTCAAATGCCTTATAAAAGAAATCATTCAGTATTCAGCTTATGAATTCAGATTTTTGCATAATAAATGGAGTTGTCTCACCCTGTTGTTGCTTGCATTATTAGTTCCTTTGTATTGCTGTGTATTGTTCCATTTTGTGAATGTACCACAGCACACTTAATCTGTTTGCCTCTTGAGGGACTATTGAATTGCTTTTACTTGGGGATTATGAATAATGTCATTTAGGAGGCTTCCACAGAAAGCAAGAGAATAGACTTAGAGTTCCTGGGCAAAGAACCACGTGAGTACTCAAGGATTTTGTCAAATTAGGTTTTCCCTTTGGGTAAATACAGAGGAGTGGGGTCTTGGGTTTGCATGGTAAGTCCATGGTTAGTTCTGTGTGGAACTTACGCACTTCGACAGTGGTTGGACATGATGCATCCGCACTATGGCAGGCAGTGCAAGGCTCTCAGTTGCTTTGTGTCTTCCCTGCACTTGGGTTTGTTGTTTCTGTTGATTTTTTTGAGTCAGGATCCCACTGTGTAGCTCTGGGTGGTCTGGAACTCCTCGAAATCCGCCTGCCTCCGCCTCCTTAGTGCTGCTGTTAGGCCATGCACCATTATTATATAGGACTTGGTGCTGGTTGAACCTCGTCCTCAGTAATCCCAGGGCTGAACTCCAGTCGGTTTGTTGCGCTGTGTCCATACTTAAAAACTGTTGTAATTGCATTGTCTTTCTGAGGAGTTTCAGACAAAAGACACACACTGGGTAAAAGCTGTACAGATACTTCAGAATCCTAAGGACTGGGGACACTGAAAGTCTTGTCTCGAATATTTCAAATAAAAGAATCTTAAGCTATATCGTCAAATATTTTCTTAGTCTTTTGAAAAATGTTTATGATATGTGTATGTGTATGGGTTATAATGTTTATTCTATTCATTGTGTGTGTTTCTTTGTGTGTGTGCACACACAAATTCACACTACACAATGGAGACAGAGGACAGTGTGCAGGCTTAGGTTCTCACTGTGAACTCTGTGGGCTCTGGGGAAGAACGCAGGCTGTGACTCCTGGCAGAGAGTGTCTTTATATTTTGAGGCATCTGAGAGTTCTTTTTCTTAGTTTTCCTAGTATCGTGGTAGTAAGCTGTCCTGTTTTTCAGACAATTATAGATGCTAAACATGTCTACATGTGCTTATTTGCCACCTGTATATCTTGTTTGATGAACTGTGTGTATAAATTCTTTATCCATTTAAAAAATCACATTGTTTATAATCAAGAATTTTAAGGGAATACACAAGCTGTCAGTCAATCCTACTCATTAGTTTCTCTGATTTTTAAAATATCAAGATGGAGGCTGGGGCAATGGCTCACTAGTTATGGGTGCTTACAGCTCTTCCCGAAGATTTGAGTTCAGTTCCCAGCACCGATGTCACACAGTTCACAACAATCTGTAATTCCAGCTTCAGGATGTCTGATACCTTCTTCTGGTTCTATGGACACCCATATCACTTACAGACATTTACCCAGACATATGTACACATAAATAAATATCATAATGGGTTCCCCACTCTCTGCCTGCCTGCCTTCCTTCCTTCCTTCCTTCCTTCCTTCCTTCCTTCCTTCCTTCCTTCCTTCCTTCCTCTGTCCCTCCCTCACTTGTCCCTCCCTCCCCCCTCTCTCCTCTCCTCTCCTCTCCTCTCCTCTCCTCTCCTCTCCTCTCCTCTCCTCTCCTCTCCTCTCCTCTCCTCTCCTCTCCTCTCCTCTCCTCTCCTCTCCTCTCCTCTCCTCTCCTCTCCTCTCCTCTCCTCTCCTCTCCTCTCCTCTCCTCTCCTCTCCTCTCCTCTCCTCTCCTCTCCTCTCCTCTCCTCTCCTCTCCTCTCCTCTCCTCTCCTCTCCTCTCCTCTCCTCTCCTCTCCTCCTCCCCTCCCCTCCCCTCCCCTCCCCTCCCCTCCCCTCCCCTCCCCTCCCCTCCCCTCCCCTCCCCTCCCCTCCCCTCCCCTCCCCTCCCCTCCCCTCCCCTCCCCTCCCCTCCCCTCCCCTCCCCTCCCCTCCCCTCCCCTCCCCTTCATTTCTTCCTTTCCTTTCTTATGCTTTTGCTAGGAGTTGGACAAACCTGTGCTTTCTCTGTCTTTGGCTATAGAGATGGCTTTAGCCCACCATTTCACCTCTGTGAGTCTGTTCCTTCATGTGTACAATAGTCTGAGTGCTTAATTGCTAGTTAATGTAAAACAGAGTGCCATGCATACCTCACACAGAGTGTATACTTCGTGAGCAAGTCGGGGGGCATTACTGACTTCTGTAAACTTTTTTGTTAGCCTGTCTGCCTTCCTCATGACAGATCCGTGTGGTCGCACAAGGGAAGTCCTTGTTCAGCTTTGTTTACTACTGCAGCCCGAGGGGCTGGCCAATACCTGGTGCTTGAAAGGTGTGGTAAATGGAGAGCGTACTCCTGATGTTTTCCTGGCAGGAGCCTAAGTCTTGGGTATGTTTTACACTTCCATTTATTTTACTGCTGGAGTCATTGATAGCTTTTTGCTAACAAATTCAGGTTTCATGTTAGGGAGCCTAACAGTAAGATTTGGGGAGTTGATGTTTCTTTAGCCCTTCTCTCTCCTTACCGCTTTTCTGAAGGGCAAAACCTGCTACTGGCTTGTCCACTTCCCTTTGCTTAGATAAAGTATCTTATCTACCCTAATGTAACTGCGGGTAGGCTGACGACTTCTCAGCTGAATGGCTCTTCTTGACCAGATTGCCCAGGTTGGGGCCCATTGTTTCTTGGCTGTTTTTTAGGGGAGACTGAAGGTGGGGTCACTGTGACTGACTGGTTTAGCTTTCTTGGAGCAGCAGTAAGGGCATCAGGGTTCCTGTAACCTGACCTCATTTTTAAGAAATCGCTGACTTTGGCAGGGTCCTGTCAGAGCCTCACCAATTCCAGCGTTGGCCTCCTGAAAAGCATTGTTTCAGCTGGTCTCAGCTGAGTCAGCTCTAAGTGAGAACTAGGTCATAATAGCTCATTTTGTAGGCTGAGCAGTGCTTCTAACCAGCCTTCCACAGGGAGGGCGAAAGTTAACTTTAAGCCAGCTTGCTTCCCCGCTTACTTTCAGAAAGTGGCTTTTTGAGACCCATGGGTAAGGAAGGGAGGGAGGGAGGAAGGGATAGGGACTGTCAAGGGGTTCTGGGATGTTTTCATTATTATATGAGCTTTATGCTTCCATCGCTGTAGAAATATCTCCAAATTGAACTGCCATTCATGCTCTGGTGATCCACTTTCAGAGGCCAGGAGAAGCTGTAATCTCACCTTTAAGGAGAAAGAGCGACCTTTTCATGGTGTATAGGGTTGGAGAGATTCCCTATTGTCAATGTATCTTCAATTCCTTCCCTTAAAATCTCGCTAAAAACACCCTTCAGAAGCTCAGTTCTAGAGAAACCTTGTCTAGCTGGAACTCTGAGAGCAGGCCAGGCTTGCAGTTGTAAGATGGTTCTTGAATTCTACTTGTTGCCTGTTGCCTGTGTTGTTACTTAATTTTTTGTTCCTGTTTGTTGTTTGTCTAACTGTTTGAAAACCTTACAGTCAACATACAGTAATATGTCATTAGCAAGAAAAACCACTGTTAAAAGGAAGCTTAATGAAGCAGTTTCTCTTAGAGGTCAGGGAAACACAAATATTATTTGCAATACAACTTCATTATGCGTAACAGCCCATTCCCACTGTCACAATACTTCATATAATAACTGTGTCTCAAGAACTATCTGGTTGCTGAGACTAATGCTGTCCCAAATTAGGAGGAATTTCAAACTCCCTTTTGAGATAGGTACAAAAAGCATGACTAAGAGAATAGCAATAGAGTCTGGAAAAAGGAAGTGCCTAACATCTATCCTTACAGTATCCAGGGTCAGGACGCCCTCAGCCACATGTAACTGTTGGGGCATTTCATGTATAGATCATGTGAATTGAGATCTGCTTTAAGCTTTAGTAAGGTTTCTTTTACGAATGAGGGTGCCCTTGCATTTGGAGCATAGATGTTCAGTATTGAGAGCTCTTCTTGGTGGATTTTCCCTTTGGCCAGCAAGAAGTGACCTTCTGAGTCTCTTTTGATGATTTTAGGTTGGAAGTCAATTTTATCTGATATTAGAATGGCTACTCCAGCTTGTTTCCTGAGACCATTTGCTTGTAAAATTGTCTTCCAGCCTTTTACTCTAAGGCAGTGTTTGTCTTTGACACTGAGATGTGTTTCCTGTATGCAGCAAAATGTAGGGTCCTGTTTCCGTATCCAGTCTGTTAATCTATGTCTTTTTATTGGGGAATTGAGTCCATTGATGTTAAGAGATATTAAGGAATAGTAATTATTTCCTCCAGACATTTTTGAAATTATATTTATTTATTTTATTTATTTTTTATATTCGAGAGGTTACCTTCTTTTGGGTTTGATGAGAGGAGGTTTCTATCTTGCTTCTTCCCGGGTGTAGTTTCCGTCCTTGTCTTGGTGTTTTCCCCCTATTATCCTTTGTAGGGCTGGATTTGTGGAAAGATATCGTGCAAATTTGGTTTTGTCATGGAATACCTTGATGTCTCCATCTATGGCGATTGAGATCTGCTGATGGGTTAAGATACTGTGAACACTGGAAAGATTCAGTGGGGGCAGGTGAAGGGAAACGCCTCACTAGTCTTAGTCCTTCGACTGCTCTGGCATGATAGTAGTTTGAATATGGGGAGCTAGAATAAACTAATTGTGTAATTAATTTTATTTGTTGAGCTTGAGTTCTCTCTTTTTAAATTTTTTAAAAGATTTATTTATTATTATATATAAGTACACTGTAGCTGTCTTCAGACACACCAGAAGAGGGCATCAGATCTCATGATGAATGGTTGTGAGCCACCATGTGGTTGCTGGGATTTGAACTCAGGACCTTCAGAAGAACAGTCAGTGCTCTTAACCACTGAGCCATCTCTCCAGCCCCTAAATGTTTTTAATATTATGTGAATGAATATGAACATGGATATGTACATGTAAATGCTGAGGTGGAGTTACAGTCAGTTGTAAACACTGGTACTGGGACCCAACCCAAGTCTTCTGCAGGAGTTGTACACACTCTTAACCACTGAGCCAACTTTCCGGTCTCTTGAATTATTTTTGATGTTACTTTTGTGTTTTAAAGTTCTATATGGGCCCATATTATATCTCTATAAGAGAGAGGTATAATACTAGTGTGATGCTGATACCCATAATTTCAAAAATGTCAAAAATGGTCAGTCATGTCCTATGCCAGTGTCCACTTGCCTGTTGGAAGGCTTTCTTTGGGAAACCTTTGCATCCTCTAAGCAAACTTTTGGAGATAATAGTGTGCTTACCATGGGTGTCTGTGCTCACGATGGCCTTGGTGTCAGGTTCAAGTGTGAGAAATGAGGTAACAAGGCCAGAATGCAAGGGGGGGTCCCAGCGATGGCCTTGGAAAAGCTCGACCTCTTCAGCGGTTGTATTGACCTGGATTTCACGCGCAGAGTGCCCTGACGCTCTCCTCCATCCACCTCCTGAGCCTGCCTTTGGTGTTACGTGCCCAATAGCAATTCCAAGGGCTCTCACCTGCAAGGAGTGCTTTTGCGGTGTGCTACAGACTCCCACTCCACTCAGCTCCCAAGAACACTGAGGGAGCTTTCTGTGTTTTGTGACTTACTGGGATACTTGGGTCTGCCCATTAGAAGAACTAACCCAGGCCTGAGGCTCTTCCTACCCCCAAATCTACCACGTAGACTCATAAATGACCTTTATTCTTCGTCTACCGAGAATATGCTCTGTTACTGAATATGTAGTTGTGTGTGGTGTATCTTCTAGGGTTTGTTTGCAGTATCGCAGTAGAAAAGCCAAGCTAATTCCTGCTAAGCTTGATTTAGGTTGGGAGCAGATAGATAGTGTAGAAGAGCCTGTTGTATAGTTGTATATTTTTTAAGACACTCAGTTGCAATAGCCAACCTACAGAGGAGTTGGAAGTTGCAGAGGCCAAACCATTTATTTAGCAATCATCACTATAATGTTGACTCCACGGGGGTAAAGGCAGTGTTTGTGTACTGAGGTACTCACGATGCACCGTCCTTCATTCAGTATTTCCCAAACAGCTGCCACCTTCCAGATACTTTCTTACATTCTCATCAAATCGATGAGGGAGACTGTTGTTCTCTTGAGTTTTAAGCATATATTACATATATTTCTCTCTCTCTCTCTCTCTCTCTCTCTCTCTCTCTCTCTCTCTATCTCTCTCTCTCTATATATATATACATATATATATATACAAATTATGTGTATATATATATATATATAATATATATATAATATATATAGTGGGAGGAAAAAAACAGTATCCAACAGCATAAGGGATGGAGGATGTCTGTGGGAGATGAGTGGCAGTTTACCAGGAAGGTGACCCAGGTGAGCTGGAGCAAGTTTGTTTTTATTCTGGAAATCAGGGTATCAGTGCATCTTTTCAAGTTCATTGAAGAGTAGCACAATGCAGAGGCCTGCCTGACTGGTTTGATGGGCAGTGGGGCTGGGGAGAAGGAGAAAGGAAGATGTAGTTGCAGACTAGGGAATCTAATCAGAGGGGACTTCAGAGTCTTTGTTTGCTTTTTTGTTTTTGTGGTTTTTTTAATTTGTTTTGTCATTTTGGTTTCTCTATATAGACTTTCTCTGTGTAGCCCTGGCTGTCCTGGAACTCTCATGTAGACCAAGCTGGCCTTGAACCCAGAGATCTACCTGCCTTTGCCTCCTGTTTTCTGGGGTTAAATGTATGTGTCACCAACCCAGCAATGTAAGCTTTTTTAATACAGGCTTTTGAGTACAGGTCTTCTGTAGTCCAGCTCACTGTTTTGAAAAAGCTGATATTATGCAGTAGGATTCTAGATCGCTGATGTGCAGCTCTATAAGCTTTAACGGTCATGCGCGATCCTCGAGCCATCATCCCACCAAGATGCTGAGTCCTTGTCTTGAGAGACTCCCTTGTGACTTAGCACTTTAGAGGACAGCTCAGGAGGCTATGACGGGCCAATTGTAGAAAGGCAGCGTGATGAGGGGCAGTGTGTAGGTAATGAGGGACCGTGTGTAGGTGATGAGGGGCAGTGTGTAGGTGATGAGGGACCGTGTGTAGGTGATGAGGGGCAGTGTGTAGGTGATGAGGGGCCGTGTGTAGGTGATGAGGGACCATGTGTAGGTGATGAGGGACCGTGTGTAGGTGATGAGGGGCAGTGTGTAGGTGATGAGGGGCAGTGTGTAGGTGATGGGGGACCGTGTGTAGGTGATGAAGGGCAGTGTGTAGGTGATGAGGGGCAGTGTGTAGGTGATGAGGGGCAGTGTGTAGGTGATGAGGGACCGTGTGTAGGTGATGAGGGGCAGTGTGTAGGTGATGAGGGGCAGTGTGTAGGTGATGAGGGGCCGTGTGTAGGTGATGAGGGGCAGTGTGTAGGTGATGAGGGGCAGTGTGTAGGTGATGGGGGACCATGTGTAGGTGATGAGGGACCGTGTGTAGGTGATGAGGGGCAGTGTGTAGGTGATGAGGGGCAGTGTGTAGGTTCGTACCACTGTCAGCTATGTGGGAAGCAAGCAGCTATGGGCCTGAGCTCAAGGTAAAGCTTGATGGACTGTGTAGAGAAAAGATGGCATGCTTCTGCCCTTTGCTCTGAGGAAGGGTGGAGATCTCATTACCGAGCTGGAGCAGATTGGAAAGCATAAGTATTTAATAGATATCTAGGCAGCACCGAAGTGTACGCATCCAGTCTGTGTATGCTTTGTAGGAGAAAATGGTAGAAAGAAAATCAGTGATCTTTTAGTGGGCCCTTTAGGATTCTGAGGTGCTTGATCATACCTTATGCATGGTGTGGGGTCTTAGTTCATTTTGTTATTTGTTCTTTGGTAGAAAGATCTCTCTTTTTTTTCCCTAGGTAGGCACAACTACAGCATTTAGTACAACTGTAATCATCATACACTCTGCTGACTTAAGATAGAGAGACCTAGCTCATAAGGAGTCTTTTTTTTTTTTTTTTTTTTTAATTCCACCAAAGTTGAATTTTGGGAAGCAGCTCTGGTGTTTAATTTTGAGTCACTTGCTCTTCTGGTACTATTTAACTGACAGGGCTCCTGAGGCCAAAAGAGAAGCTGAGAGAATGCTAACATCAAACCCTGGTAAAATGCTAGTTGCACGGGAAAGAATATAGCGGAATGGCTGATTAAGTCTAGAATGCGTTGTGGAAAGCTTATCTGAGAATAGCTGTCAGTTGCTCTCTCTGTTGTTCAGTGATTCAGACTTCTTCTTTCTAGATGCTTCCCTCCTTGTTTGAGAAGTTTTCATCAACAAACTTTTTTTTTTCCTTTTAGAAGAATTTACCCAACAGTGGATTTAGACTTAGTCTTGGGACAGACCAGCAAATGAGGCAGAAAATAAGGGTTTGCACTGAGGGAGCTGGTACTCTTTGAAACAGGATCTCACTGTAGCTGTGGCTGGCTTGGGACGCTCTGTGTAGAGCAGGCTGGCTTCAAACTCACAGAGATCCTGTCTCTGCCTCCTGAGTGCAGGGATTACGACTTGCACCACCACTTCTGGTTGGCAGTCATCGGAACATATGTGATCATTACAGTTTTATAATAAAGAAATACATTGATGAATAAAGACAGAATATAAATGACTTCATCAAGTTTTTATTAGCCATTTTTTTCCTTTTTATCATGCTGGGAATGATAGTTATGGTCTTCCAAATTCTTTGATCCTAAGCTACACCCCACCCTTCTTTCCTCTTTAAGTGAAAAGCTTTAAAGCCTAATGTTTTATTCCTTGAGAATTTCATACACTGCCTTATCATCATCTCCTCTCCCAACCAACCGCGCCCAGATCTGCCTCTGCCTCACCACCTGTCCAACTGTGTGTTCGTGTTCTTGTTCTGTCTCTGTCTCTGTCTCTGTCTCTGTCTCTGTCTCTGTCTCTGTCTGTCTCTCTGTCTCTGTGTCTCTGTCTCTGTCTCTCTCTGTCTCTCTCTGTCTCTCTCTGTCTCTCTCTGTCTCTCTCTGTCTCTCTCTCTCTCTCTCTCTCTCTCTCTCTAGATCTGTTTTAAATACATTTAAGTCAGCTCTGTGATGGCCTGGTGTGGGGTGTGGCCCTTCCATCAGAGGTCACACATCAAAGTGCCTTTCCCAGTAGCTATCAAAAGCCAGTAGCTCTGCAGTAAGGGGCAGGGGCAGGGGGGATGTGCCTGCCTCCCCGTTTTTTGGAGATTTGTTTGGCTTGAGTTTGCACAGGTTTTGTGTATGCTGTCACAGTTGCTGTGAGTGTTTTTGTGCATGTGTCCTATTGAATACAAACAAAAATAAAACAAAAACCCAAACAAAAAGTAAACAAAGAAAAGAAAACCCCATTATTTCCTTGTAATAATACACCCCTCTTGGCCCTTAAACTCTTTCTGTTCCCCTTCCACTAAGATCTCTGATCCTTGAGGGGGAGGGTGTGACATGGATGTCCCATTTGGGCTGAGCATGCTGACGTTTCTTACTCTCTGTGCATTGACCAGTTGTGGTTTTGGCGTTAATTCCTCTCGTGTAAGAAGAATCTCTGGTGAGGGCTGAGACACACACTGATCTTTGGGTATAGGGATATGTCATCAGGAGTCATTTTAATGCTGTCACTTTAGCACAATAGTCATAAGTGGGTTTCTCCTAGGCTGTGGCCTCTTACCATGGATTCTTAGCCTCACTATCAGTGCTGGGCTTGTGGAGTGCTCGGGTAGCTTAATAATACATGTGCCATCACGGCAGCACTGGGCACAGCTTGCCAGAGAGGTTTTTGTAGCTCTCAGGATTCACAGCTGGGGACGACTGATGAGTAATTTTCTTCAGAAGCAGTAGATCATGCCAAGGAGTCAGCATGCCCAGCACCTTCCAGGAGTGTGAAAGCCAGACAGCTTTTTCCAATATGGTTTTGTTGTTATTCTTTTGTTAAATTTTTAATGAAAATATGCATCATTGTCCTTTCTTCATTGTTTCCATGCTACCTTGTTCCTGCTTCCTCTCAATTCCTGGCCTCTTTTTCTTTAATTATTATTAATATTGTCTAAGTTAGGGTTACGATCGATTTAATTAAATACCATGCACAGATATATATGTAAATATATGCATAAATACAACCTACTGATTCTATTTAGTGTTACTTGTATGTATGTTTCTGGGCTGACCACATGGCATTAGATAACCAACCAGGGAGTTGTCCCTGAGGAAAACTATTCTCCCTCTCTCAGTAGTGATGAATTGCTTGTAGGCCTTCATATAGCAGTGGGACCCAAGAGATTTTCCCTATTTAATTTGGGTTGTCACCTGAAGTTGGAATTATTCAAGTTTTATCTACTGAACTCAAGGATGTGTGGTATGTTCAGCAATAAGATCTTACCATCAACTTGTGGAAGGTAACTAAATCACCAATAATAACCTGTAGCATAGGTCTGTGGGACCCTATTGGTCAATGACTCAAAAAGAATTAACCCATTCCTGTTCTGCAGTTTTTATTTGGTAGCCAGTGATTACAGGATATGTGTACATACACATACATACATACATACATATGTATATTATCTTCTCCTGTAATGTTTCCATGTGGCTTTTTCAAAAGGAATTCACTGTTAGTTCTTGCTCCCCATGCTCCCTCCTACCCCACTTGATGCCGTCTGTTGCATTTTTCTCTTTCCTCTCTCTCCCATTGTATTCCATCTCCCCTTGCTTGAAAGAATCCCTGCTCCCACATAGCCCTTTTCTAGTGTCCTAACCTGAGTGGGCATTCCAAATGAAACACACATATCTAAAGCTTAAAATCTAAAATCTATATTTGAGAGAAAGCACAGCATATGGTTTGTCTTTCTTCATCTGAATTTTCTCACTCAAGATGATAGTTTCCAGTTCAGTCATTAGCCTGCAAATTTGACTTTTCCTAAGTTGAGTATTAGTCCATTGTGTAAGTGTAACACATTTTCATTATCCATTCATCAGTCTGTAATCATTATTCCTGGTCGTCAACTTGACTACATCTGGAATGAACTACAATCCAAAAATGGAGGGCACACCTGTGATCCAGATCTTGAGGCTGGAAGACACAGGCTTCTGACCTGGATCTTGGCATGGAGATCTTGAGGCACAGTGGCCATGAAAGCTTAGGCCCAGGCAAAGTACTACAGGCCTTTTTTTCCCAGAAGACTGAAGCAAATAGATCTTCAAATTAAAGGTCAGCCTGGGACAAGGCAAGTTCCAGATCTAGACACCTTTAATCTGAGCCACAGCTTCTGCTGGACACCTGTATAAGGATAACATTTAACTAGGGCTGTCTTACAGGTTCACAGCTTCAGTCTAGTATGAAGGCAAGAGTATGGCAGTGTCCAGGAAGGTATGGTACAGGAGAAGCTGAGAGTTCTACATCTTCATCTCAAGGCTGCTAGCAGAATACTGCCTCCAGGCAGCTAGGGTGAGGGTGTTAAAGCCCATGCCCATAGTAATGCACTTCCTGCAGCAAGGCTACACCTATTCTGACAAGGCCACGCTTCCAAATAGTACACTCCCTGGGCCAAGCATATTCAAACCACCACAGTCTGTTTTAGGTCATATGTATAAGCTGTTTTCATTCTCCTTTCTACCTTCTAAGAAAGATAATAACAGCCACAGGCACTGTGCTGACCTGAGCTGGGCTGTCAGAGCTCCATTTTACTCTGTGATATAGTTGGGGATTTCATAACCATAACTCAGCCAAAGCCCCTGGAACATGCTGTCATTTTCTTGGTTTGTGACATCTTTACAAATCAGGCTTCATTCACCTTTCTCATCTGTTTATAATTTCTGAGGATCTAAAACTGAATGTTTTGACTGTCAGATCCTCTCTGCAAAGCAGATTTGATGAGATGGTATCTGATAGTAGGTAGAGAGTTCTCTCCCACTCACCACAGCAGGTACAAATTTCACATATCTGTCTGTCTGAGGCTCAATGGTCCAACCACTGAGCCACTGAGGTGCTGTGGTACCTTAGGAGAAGCTCTGCTGGAGGGTCCCACCTGATGTTTTCATCACCTCAGTACCATTGTGATACTGGGTTTTGTTAAATGTCTGTTATTTCATCTGGAAAATTCCTCTGTTATCTCCATAGAATCTGACACTCTGATTCCAGAACTCACACAGTAAGTTCAAGGCTGTTACCTTATGTCCCGTTACATTAACCCAGCTGTCCAGACTCATTTTTTGCAGTGGAAGGTTCAGTGCCAAGTGTGTTTCCTATTTTGTGGACTCCCAGAATGCAGCAGATTTTAGAGACTTGCAGGGGGCATCTGTTCTCATTGAGAGACTCTTGGACCAGGGAGACTTTATTGTCCCTTGGGACCAAGTTTTCATACAGGATTAATTATGCTCACTAGCATTTGGCATCCATCTCTTCCATTTCTTGTGCTAGATCAGTGTCACAAGGGGCATTTGGAACCTGCAAAAAAAAAAAAAAAAAAAAAAAAAGCTTCCCTGTGTCTTCTTTATCCTGCCTCTTAAAAGCTGGTTGAAAGTCCTCTCTTCCTCCTCTTCCTCCTCCTCCTCGTCCTCTTCCTTTACCTTCTCCTCCTCTTCCTCTTCCTTCTCCTCCTCCTTCTCTTCCTCCTTCTCTTCTTGTTCCTCACCCTCCTTCTCCCCCTTCTCTTCCTCTTCTTCCTCCTCCTCCTTTTCCTCCTCCTCCTTTTCCTCCTCCTCCTTTTCCTCCTCCTCCTTTTCCTCCTCCTCCTCCTCCTCCTCCTCCTCCTCCTCCTCCTCCTCCTCCTCCTCCTCCCCCAATAAGATTGCTGATAAGATGGCTTTCTTCTAATTTTATCAAATACAGTATGTCCAGAAACAAAACAGAACCATGTAACCATGTTTCTATATGTGATTCCTGGCAGAAATGATGCTACTTCATCTTAGGATAAAACTGTGAATTTTTAGGAAGTAACAAAATGGGATTACTTAAGGAAAGCAGGAGAGATGATGCATAGCCTGCCTGCCAGAGTTGCTTTGGTCTTGGTGGCTTGAGGACATTGCTAGTGATTTACAAGAGCTCAGGCTCCTGACCACAGGCAGAACCCTCCCTCAGCTTGAAGGGTAGCCGGGTAGAGAGCCACGGTGTGGTGGGGTGGGCACTGTTGCCTTTCCAGGAGAATCTCATTGTCATGATACGTATTCATTCTCAGGACACAAGCCAAGGATGTGCATGTGTAAGATTGAGGCAGATACACTGAGACACTTGTCTTGCATCCATCACTCACAAAAAGGAATGCAGGGAGGAAAACATCCCAGAGGCTGAGTCCAGAGGGAGACTGAGCTGGGAGACATAAATCTCCCTGCATCAGTACCGATCTTATCTACATTGCTGATCCTTAAGTGTAAGCCAGCTTCGTCCTGGGACTCACCTGCAGAAGCAGTGAGCTTTTCTCACACTGGAAACAGACAGGCAGCATTGAGCTTAAGCAGGGTAGACTACTACACTTGGTGGAGAGCTTAAATAGTACATATCTAAGACAGTGTTAACTTTCATGCAAATGGGTGATTGGGATAAAGTAAGAGAGGTGTACAATTTAATAGTACTGATAAACTTAGGAACCATTTTATTATTTTGGATATGTTTTTAAAAAGTATCCCAAGGGCCTGGAGAGATGGCTTAGCAGTTTAGAGTACTAACTGCTCTTTCAGAGGACCCTGGTTCTGTAATTATAGTTCCCAGGGGTCCAATGCCCTCTTCTGGCCTCTGTGAGCACCAACCACTCATATGGTGCACAGATATACACTCAGGTAAATCAAACAAACAAACACATACAATGTAAAAAATTAAAATATTGAGAATGCTTTTTCTTTTATCCTAGAATGTCTTTGAGTATCAGCATGGCTCTGGTACTGATATTTCCTTTCATATAAATCTTACTTGTCTTGGTTTTAAAGTGCATCACCCCCATTAGCTCATATATTCAAGTACTTGGTCTCCAGTCGGTAGAACTAGTTTGGAAGGATTAAGAGGTGTGGCCTTATTGGAGAAGATATGTCACTGGGCGTGGGCTTCGGGGTTTTAAAAGCCCACACCATTTCCAATGTTTTTCTCTGCCCCTTGATTGTGTGGATCAATTCTGTTCTGCTTTGTTTTGTTATTTTTTAAGACAGGATTTCTTTACGTAGCCCTGGCTGTCCTGGCACTTATTCTGTAGATCAGGCTGACTTGAACTCAGAGTTCTGCCTGCCTCTGCCTCCAGAGTGCTGGGATTAAAGGCATGTGCCACCACCCTCCAACACTAGTGTGAACCAAGAAGTAAACTCTCAGATACTTCTCTAAAAATGTGCTTGCCCTCTTCTGGTTTCCCTACCATGATGGTCCTGAGCTCATCCTCTAAAACGGTCAACCCCAGTTAACCGCTTTCTTCTATAAGTCTATTTATCCTGTCTCTTCAGATTTCAGTTGAAAGGTAACTAAGGCATAACTTCATCAAAGACTCCTTACACTAACCTGGTCGGTCTCTCTCTCTCTCTCTCTCTCTCTCTCTCTCTCTCTCTCTCTCTCTCTCTCTCTCTCTCGTGTTTAATATATGGTATCCACTGCTCTTACATGAGATTACTAAAGTTTTTTGCCTTTGTTTTTTATCTTCAGAGAGCCAAGATCATGCATCCTTTGGTTCCCTCATGGGCTGGCTCTGTTCTTGACTTTAGAAATTGATTATAAGTGACATAAAGAATGTCTAAAGTGATTCTACAATTTCAGCTCTTACAGAATATTGTGTATGGATTGAACTTCTTTGCGTGTGTTTCACTATGAGAAAGGCCCTTTCCATATTCCTTTATCTAATAGATATTTATTGAACATTTACTGAATACCAGCCCTGTACTGAGTGCTTGAATTATATAAATTAAGCAGAGCTGTGTTCTTGCAGCATACACCCCAATGGTAACTCGTCCCCAGGATGACCCTTCAGGATAGATATTAGCTCAGGCATTTCTCAGGTGAGGAGAGAGCTGCCCCGGGGATGATCCAGGCAGCGGGTGAGGGTGGTCATCCTGAGAGCATCGACGAACATTGAAGGGATTCAGAGAAAGCTAGGCTTGTCAATAGAAGGCTTCCTGGAATGTATGAGTCCTAAATTGGCTCTTAGAGGAAATCATTATTTAAATTCAAAGGCAGAAATCTAATGCTCAATTTCTTTGTCACAAGTCAATGGGATGACGCAGAGAAAGCCAGGTAAGGATGAAAATCAAGTGTTTATGTGCCGTAGTCAGCAGCATGTACTAAACTTGTGGACTGGCAGAGGTGGGAGTAACTCCCGTCTGTAGAACGTGGGTCCTTTATCTAGAAGGAGAACACGGTGTTTTATTAGCAATATCTGCATGGGAATGACAGGACCAGCACTGATTTTCATGCTAGCATGTCACATGCATTATTATAATTATGTTGATTGCATTAGTGCCCGGAGATGAATCTTTAGAAAACAACTATTAGAATTGCTGAAGAGATTCCTAATACATGGTGGCTTGATTGCTAGGAGACTCAGGAGAAAGAGACAGAGAGTGGAGAAATTTAGGTTAAAATGTTGATCATGTAGTTAGTAAATATACTTGTACAAAAAGCCTATATTTGTTAACACATTAGACAATTATGAAACAGTTAAAATTTAACTTACATCAAAGACCTTTTAGAAACTTCTTTATTGACATAGGTTTCATATACAATGTATTGCTCATATTTAGTGTGTGAAAAAATCTGAAGCCATCACAATAATTAAGACTGATCAAAAACAGGCACCCAGTTTTATAGCATTTAGTCCTAGCTGCTTGGGGTACTGAAACAGGAGGATGACTGGCATTCAGGAGTTAAACCAAGCAACATACCAAGACCAGGCGATGAGAGGGGACAAGACCACACTCAGTGTTTTGTTTGTTTAAGTTTTCTTGTATCTATGTGTAATTACTCTTATCTACCCTAAGCTTTTTTCATTCCTACAAATGATATGTAATTTCTTTCTTTAAAAAAATTTTTTTACGTGTTTTGACTGCGTGTATGTCTGTGCAGTGCCTTCAGAGATGCTAAGAGGGTGGTAGGTCCCTTGGAACTGCAGTTACAGGTAGTTGTGAGCCACTGTGTAAGTTTAGAATTGAACTTGGGACCTCTGGAAGAGCAGTCTGGGCTCTTAACTGCTGAGCCATCTTTCCAGCCCCAATACATGTTTTCTGTTGCCGTGCATTAGGTTGCTTTTCTTAGAAATGTTACACGAATGAAGTCGTGCAGTATGTATTCGTTTTGTGAAGGAAGCAGTCTGGCTTCAGTCAAAGCATAATGGTGAATTATGCCTTATTCACTGGCATAATTCTTTGAGATCCATTCATGTTATAGGATATAGCTGCAGTTTACTGTTTAATTGCCAAGTAGAATTGTGCTTCTTATATGTAGACGCCATAATTTACCTACTTCTGTGCTGGTAGAAGTGTCTGTTGTTTCTATTTTAGGGCTGTTGTGCACATCTGCCAGTAATCCTTTATATGGTTTTAGACCTTCATTTCTCGTCTCTAAGAATCTAGGTGTGGAATGTCTGGATGTTACTTTATCTGAAAAACTTAGGCAACACACCAACATTTCCAGAGGTCCTGTTGCACGATCCATCCTCACCTGTAAGCATATGAGATTTCAGTTTTCCCACATTTTAAACAAGTGTCAGCTTGGTCAGTCTTTTTAGATGATGATGATGATGATGATGATGATGATGATGATGATGATGATGATGTCTCTTTATATGATGATGATAAAGAGGGATGATGATGATGAGGAGGGTGTAGCGTGTGTGTCTGTGAGGAGGTGGATGTCCTGTGTGGGTTTGTGTGAGCGAGTGCTGATGCCAGCTGAGGAACTTTTAGTCGCTGGTCAGTTGTGAGCTGTCTAAGGTGGCTGCTGAGACTCAAACTCAGGTCCACTGCAGCGGCAGTGTGACCCTTAACCACTGGTCCATCTCTCCAGCCCCTGCTAGTCTTTCTGACTTTAACCCTTTCACAGTGAGTGGTGCACCTTCATTGCTGACAGCAGAGATGTTGAGTCCTTTCATGTCCTCATTTGATTTTCACGCACCTTTTTTTTCCGAAGTGTATCCTGAAATATTTTGTTCCTTTTATGCAGAGTATATGAATTTCTAGATTTTTTTTAACATAGTCTCAATAAATGTTGCTTATCAAATATTTGGTTTGCTGTGCTCTGCATTTTCCTGATTTTCTACTGTCTTGTAGAGGATAGAAGTTTGGATTTTGTGGCAGTCCAAATTACCCCTTGTATCTCTGTAGAGATCACGCTTTGGGCATCACATTTCTTGAAATGGAGGCTCAGAAGGGTTTTCTCTTATTTCCTTTATAAATGTTGTAGTTTGGGAACTTCCTTTATGTTCCTGATCCCTTTATTTATTTTTTTGTTTGTTTGATTAGTTAGTCAGTCAATTAGTGGAGTCAGGGCTGTGGAGACAGAGTCTCACCATGTAGCCCTGGCTGGTCTGGAAGTTGCTGAGTAGACCAGACCTGCCTCAGCCTCTGCCTCCTGGTGCTGAGATTCAAGACATGAAGACACACAGCATCACATGTTTATGATCTTACAGGGTTTGGGGTTGGCCTTTCGTTTGTTTTCTTTTAATGCGGAAGTTTGGTGTTTTTCTACCATATCTTGAAAATGTCCCATTCCTCCACTGGATTGCGTTTGTATCTCTGTCTGTAGGTATGAGACCATATAAGCCGTGCAAGTGAATATTTGGATTGTCTGTTCTTTTACAGAGTAGGATAGCACTGTGCTGGTGATTGGAAATCAATAAGTCTTGAAATTGGATCTAAACCTTCTTGTCCATCTTCAAGTATATTTTAGTGATTGGAAAAATTCTACATGAATAGAGCCCCTGTTTTCAGGGCTACAAAGTAAGCTGGAATTTTGGTTAGGACTGCATTGAGTATGTAAACATAGGTCTATTTAGGGACAGTTTGCACTCTAACAATATTCCCATGGGGCCAGGGATCTGGCTAAGTGGCACAGAGTTTTTTGTGGCCTGTGCAGGGCTCTTGGTTCCATCTACAGCACATATCCTGCCCCCAGTAAGCCAACTCTTTAAAGGTATTGGTTTTCCTTTTAATTTTTTTTTAATATTTATTTATTTATTTATTTATTTATTTATGGTGTGTGTGTGTGTGTGTGTGTGTGTGTGTGTGTGTGGTCTCAAAGTTCTATTTCCTTTCACTGTGTGATCAGATTTAGTTTTCGATATTATGTATTTGTGATGCTACAGTAAATGCTACTTTAGCATTTCAGTTCTGACTACAGGTTGTAAGTGGATAGAAATGTATTTTTGGACATCATTCTTGTGATATGTAATATTACAGATTGAATCAGATTGTCGGCATCGATCGGGGGTTAGAAACCTTTTTCTTCAAAGTCCTTTAGCAGGTATTTTCAACTTGTGGGTTGGATGGTCTGTATGGTGGTGGCTTCTCTCTGCCTGGTGGAGGGAAAACAGTTGCGGTTAATACATAAGCAAATGGGGACGTTCCCCACCAGGCTTAGTCATGGAAACTGCTGCAGGCTGCACAGGTCATCTCTGTTCTTTGGGAAAATCTGCAGCTTGCTCTGACATCTCCCACCTCACTTGTCTTTCCCTTCCTTTCCTTTCTTTGGTGTTCTTTCTGGGAGTACTTGATGTAATGTGTTGGGTAGAATCGAGGAAGGCAGATGTGCGTCTCTCATTTATAATTGCAGGGGAAGCACTCTGTCTCAGTATTAAGTACTGTGTTAGTACTAAGTACTGGCATAGGTACTGGCATGGGTCTCTCCGAGACTCCCTCCCTTTTACCAGCAGGTATGATTGCTAGTGTATGTCTATTGTAAGCTTTCTTTCCATTCTAATCTAGCTATAGTTTGACAAAAGTTGGTGTTTGTTTCAGGATATTTGACCACACTGTGAACCCCAAGATTGAGTTACTTATGCTTGTCCTCAAACTAACTCTAGCAATCTGTTGTCATCTCTGGCCCCTCCTCATTCTCTGGCTCATTCTGTCTTCTCCTGTGTCTGGCTTGTTCTCCCTCTGCAACCTGTCTCTAAAACTCTCCTGGTAAAACTGCTACCGGTCCCTCTTTCCTTTTTCTATGCACTGCTCCAAGTAGCCCCTCTAGTCTCTGTTCTCATGAGAGTTGGGCATGTCCTATTCTGTCAGATCTGTCTCTGACCCATCACTTTGTTTGCCACTCAGTTAGATGTCACTTTCAACCGTGGGTGCTTCCTTCTGCAAACTAACTCCATCTTCATTGTTTGGATTACAGGCATGTATTACGATCACATCTCTGTTCCATCTGGTGGAATTAAAGGCATATGCTAAGGGATGAGCCACACCACAACTAGAAAGAAACAGGTTCTTCTCAGTAAATAGCATTATCCTGGGGTTCACATTGTGATCAGATATCTTGTAACAGATATTTATTTTCTCTTTCTTGTCCCATCCCCCCAAAAAAAAGGTGCTCTGGCAAAGTTTTATTAAAGGAAAACTTTCTTGTTTACTTCTTACTGGTCTGTTCTGGCGTGCTTCTGATACTATCAGAATCACCTGGGCCGGGGACAGCCCATGTGCATACTCTGTAGTAGTTCCCACATACTGTACCCAATTCAATGTTATTGCCACTGTAGTGATGGACCCCAGTTTTAGCCAACATGGCATTGAACTCTATTTCTGATTTCCTCAAAGCTGTTCAGTTGTTGGTGAGGACCACCAACTTGGCTCATGGTTTGAGAAGGCACAGTTGGACCATCTTGAGGCACGGTAGCCGTGTGTGAGGCAGCTGGTTATCATGCTTCTGCGTTCAGGAAGCAAAGAGATGAATGCTGGTCCTCAGCTGCTTTCCCTCCTTTTTGCTTCTTTATTCAGTCCCAGGGCCTATGTGACAGTGCCACCCATGTTCAGCTTGGCCTGTCCTTTTCAGTTAAACCCCTCGATAAACTCACTCTTAAAGATGGGCCCAGAGGTGTGTCTCCTAGGTCCTTAAGGACCGCCAAGTTGACAATAGTGATTAAACTTCCCAGTAATAGGAGTGACATGGGCTTTCTGACACTGGTCAGTTCTAAGCTTGAATCTGGACATCCAACGGGCCTTTGATTTCCCACTTTGGACAACACTGGTATAAGGATCAGTATAAGACAGCAGTGCATGCATCTGGTAATGGCAGTTTAAACTAACCACAACTTCTGCTTCCAGGACCACAGCAACTCGGGCTTCTCCGTCCCTCCTCCACATTTTTCAGGTAGCCACTTACCACCTTAGGACTTTCAGTAGACATCCGTCTTCCACTAGAGAGAACAGCAGTGACTTGACAGGTGGTTGTCCAACACAGCAGGCAACGGACTTGCTCCTGTAACAGTGGCTTTTTTTCCTGTCCCGAGGGTACCCTTTTCCTTAGAGGCCAGATTGGTGGGACACTACTGTAAAATATTGAGGATAGTTCCTGGCAGGTAGTAAATACCCAGTATGGTAATCTGGTCTGTTCTGCCTTATCATCCTCCACTCCCTCCACCCCCCTTCACCTCCAGCCCCCCACCCCCATGCACCAATGTTGGGAACTGAATCCCATCAAATTCCTCCTTTTCACAGTGAATAATATACCATTCATAGATATACGATATGATACTTCATCTACATTTTGAGGGTTTTTTTACATCCATGTTTAAAGGAAGCCTGAATGTATACTTTACTTTTTCTTTTACAAACTTTGAATATATTACTAGTCATTTTTGTGGAACAATTCCATGTACAGCACGATTTCAAGTGTGGAAAGTGGTTTACTATTCTTGCCTCTGCATTGTAAATGGTAATAGCACCTACCTGCCATCATGGGACATCCAAAGCCTTTCCTATATGCTGTCCCTGTACCTCTGGGTGGAGTAACAGGCATTGCCCCTCTGTAAATCTGTAGGAACTAACACCTTGAATTACAGTTGCTCTCCACAGAGAGCCATAATATGGAATTTGACCAGAGGTAGTAACCTTTGCAATTTTCATTAGAATAAAGGATCATTCACCTTAAATTTAACCTACCTACATTACGTCTTCTCGTCGGTGCCTCCCCTCTTCCTGATCTTTGTGGTGGAATAGGTACTTCCATCAACTGTCAAGGTTTATTTGACTAGAGAAAGAGGAGTATCTCTGTGTTGCCAGTGGCTGAGGAGGTAATCACCAGGAGTTGCCTCTGATATAGGGCTGTGAACAGAGTGAATTCTTGAACCTTAGCAAAGAGTCTGGACCTTTCTTTACTGAGAAGGTGGAGAGTTGTCTTTATTCCCTGCAAAGTCAGAGGAATGCTATCTGTTATAAGAGCACAGACCTCTAATTTTTAGTACACCCCATTAGTGGTGCATATTTAGTCTCTTCTGTCCATTTTATCTTGAGCTTTGTGTATTGAAAAGTTAGGAGACTCCAATATAAAGTTGATAACATGGGCTTACCCAGCTCATGAGTATCTTAAGGCTCTATGACAAGAACAGCATTGAAGTTCTCCTTCATATACACACCCTCTTGATCTGTGTACTTGAAACCTGCTATGCAGATTTGTAGCAGGATATGTTGGGAATCTGGAAGAGCCAGACCATATTGACAGGGTTGGTTACTCTTCCTCTGCCTCTTCATTGCTGGGTTGTAGCAAGGTCCCATGATGGCCTTCTCTTCTCAGTTTTAAAGAGAAGTTGGAAATTTGATGTTCCCCTCCCTCTGATTTATGCTGCTTTGAACTTTTCAACTAATCTCTAAACCTGAACAGACTATAGATCTATACAGAATATAGATCTTTCACCAACTTTTTAAAAAAGATTTATTTTTATTTTATATGCCTGAGTGCTTGCCATATATATCTTCAAGTTTGTGCTTACTAACTAGGCCAGAAGAGGGTGTCAGATCCCCTGGAAATGAACTTATAGGTGGTTGTGATCCACCTTGTGGTGCTAGGAACTAAACCCAGCTCCCCTTTGCCAGAGCAATAGGCACTCTTAACCCCCTGAGCCATAGCTCCAGTCCTAGAGCCTACCAGCTTAATCAGTAAGGGTGTGAAATACCTCACAGTATTAAGAACATTCATGTAATTGCACAACCGACCTTCAGTCAGATCTCTTGGCAAATGTAAAACTTTGTTTCCAGCTAACAGCTTATCCTTCCCCTCCCCCCAGTACCTGTGGACTGACATTTGTCTTTATTAATTGGTTTCTGTGGCGATTCACTAGTAGTGAGTTTATAGGGCATTTGCCTTTCTGTGCTTTCCCTCACTCAGCTGATTGTCCCTTGGGTTTAATTCAGGTAGTATCTGTCAGTGTATCCACCTTGAAACTGCAAGGAAGTGTACAAACCAGTTGTTGTTGTTTGTAATCAGAAGATACTAGTCTTTTTAACAGCTAGCTTTTTGTTGTTTTTGTTTGCTTGGTTGCTTGTTTACTTTGAGACAGTGTCTCATGTTGCAGCCCCAGCTGGCCTGGAACTCACTGTGTAGACTAGGATGATCACAAACTCACAGAAATCTGCCTGCCTCTGCCTCCCAAGTGCTGGGATTAAAGCTTGCATAATCACAAATCTAGTTAAATTTAGGAAACAACTTAAAAGCATTATGTAACATTGCCAAAACATGACTTCCACCAACTGGATTTTGCATTGGCCTAGGTAGATAATAAAAGTAAACATGAGAATTATTTAACTCATTACTGAAGGTTGTTAGAAATTATAGGGGACCTTGTGTAGTTACACTGAAAGAGCTGAATTCCTTGTACTTGATATAATAGAAATTTATGGAACATTGGGTTTGTGCTTTTGTGCCTGCGCCCACCTCTCTCTCCTTCCCCCTCCCTTACCCTCCCTGTGTGTGTGTGTGTGTATGTGTGTGTCAGACATATGCCTGTGTGTGTGTAGGGCTGAGCTGAACTTTGTGTTCCATTCTTCAAGCACTGTCTACCTTGTTTTTAGAGACAGAGTCTCTCAGTGGCTTGTTACTTGTCCAGTAACCTAGGCTGGCTGTGCCCTGAGCCCCTGGATCCATGTCTCTTTGCCTCCTCAGCTGTAGGATTGCAAGTGTGCGCTAGCATGTGCAGGTGTCTTTATTTTCAAGTGTGAGTTATAGAGACTAAACTCAGGGTCCCTTGCCTGTGCAGCAAGCGATTTACTGCCATCTTCCCAGCCCTGTTTGTGGGCTGTTTGGATCGAATTGTTTGTGGATACAGAGCACTCAGTATCAGTCTAGCTCAAACCCAAAAGCAAACTTGTCAGTCATTATTCTCTCTTGGAATCTGTAGCATACAGGACCCCACCCAGGCGCGCAGACACTAACTGTAGAGTGGACGAGGCTCCATCCATTGTCTACTCACTAGTAGTTGGGACACTGATGTGGAAATGAGTTCTGTTGTTGAGGTCAGCCCCACTGAGCAGAGCATGGAGTAGAGTACTCCCAATTAAGTTTCTGCTTGGGATATATACAGTGCAGGGATATATAGTCAGGCCCATTCACGTTAGGGGTCTAGTATGCTCCTTGATTTGACTATGGCTAAGGGTTTCCTTCTTAGCTTATAGCAAGGAGTTACTGGAGTGTTTGGATAAATACACTAAGGGCTGTCTCTAAAGGATAACCAGGAGGGGGGGAAGGGGGGAGGGAGAAAGAGAGAGAGAGAAATCAAAAAATTTTGTTTTAGGTGCTATGAAGAATCAGAAATAATAGCCTGGGCAGTAGTGGTGCATGCTTTTAATCCCAGCACTATGGAAGCAGATGCAGTTGGATCTCTGTGAGGTCAAGGCTAGCTTGGTCAAGGCAGATTGAGTTCCTGGACAGCCAGGGCTCCACATAGAGAAACCCTGTCTAGATTTAAGGAGGAGAAAAGAAAACCAGAAGTAAAAGAGAGGAAGGTTAGGAACAGTTTCTGCCTCAGTGTCAGCAAGGCCCTCCTGCTCCTGTCCCTCTTCCGTGACCGTGAAGCCTTAATGGAAAGCTGAACTTCCACGCGCGCCTGGGCCTTCACCAGCCCTTCACGGTAATTGCCTCTCTGGCTGTGCCCTTTCTCTGGTAAACAGGTGCCCTTGGGACCGTGTTCTCAAAGATGACTTTGTGGATGCTGGCATAGATGCTGACTCTGGGATTTATGTCCTGGTGTCCCTTTGAAGGCAACATTTAACTGCTGAAGAGATTTGCTAGGGTTGTGTTCAGCCTAAATTAAATGTAAATATAACACACCAGTGGGATCTGTTACGAAGGAGTACAAAGATCCTTCGCCGCCTCCTCGTCTTCCTTTCCTCTTTAATTAGCCTCTTTGACCTGATAAGATCATTCGGAGGATGATTCTTTTAGTGCTTTTTATATTACAATCTTTCCTGAGTTTTGTTTGTTTGTTTATTAGTTGGGGGGGTCCTTTATTCTTTTTCTTTTTTTTTTTTTAATTTTTTCTCTTTCCTTTTCTTTAGATTTTGATACTATCATGGCCTGCCTGGTTTCTGTGGGGCTGGATGGGTCATGTGGGAGGTTCCTATTTACACTTCCTAGGTTCAAGGCTCACTTAAAGGGAACAGAAACATCCCTCTACTTTAATATTGGGAATTCTCTTCAAGTGAAGGTTGAGGTATAGCCAGGTAGAGACAAAGCCTGTCCCAATGTCCATTTGAGGTATCCAGCAACATACTGCAAGTTTCAGACTCCTGTTGGGATACTGTGTGCAAGGCGCTTTAACGGGTGCAAGCGTGCCTCTGCAGTCTTGACAGTACAGCTAGTGGACAATGGCTCCTCGGTGTGCTCTCTGTCCACCTGTAACATGTGAGTGTGAGCGCAAGAGTGAGCACAGCACCTGACCTGCATTCCAAGTGCAATGAACAAACCCCACTTGACCTCAGAGTCAGTGCCCCCCTTCCGCCAGAGCCTCAAGTGACTTTGGAAGCAAGCTTCCCTGTGCCATTGCTGTGAAGTGTGTAGTGTTTGCCCTGTGCCACTTACAGTTAATGTGGCGATCACAAAAGCTCTTTCTGTTCATTGTAGAAAGAAAACACAAATAGACAAAGTAGAAGAAATAAAGTCACCCTGTACCCGGATGATTAGTCATTGTTATATCTAGATTAATAACCATGCCTGTGGTTCTTCCTCTGTACATAGATGGTGTGTTCAGATGAGTGCCCTGTACATCTATCTATCTTAATGTAACTTGCTCTCTTCACTACTTTTGTGAAACAAACATGTCATTTTTATCTCTTGACAACACGGCTGCCATGTGATTGGTAAGGAATCGCTTTCTCCAATCTGCAGTGTGGCAACTTTCAGTCACCTACTCTGGATATAGAGTGTGTCCAAAGATGGTTTCTTTCCTCTCTCTACCTCTGACCCCCCCCCCGTGTGTATGTGTGTGTGTGTGTGTGTGTGTGTACACATCTGTGTGTGTGTATGTGTGTGTACACGTCTCTGTGTGTACATGTGTGTGTGTACACGTCTGTGTGTGTACGTGTGTGTGTGTGTGTGTGTGTGTGTGTGTGTGTACACCTGTGTGTGTGGAGACATATGCATGTGTGCTCTCAACTATGCTAGTCAGTTTTTGTCAACTTGGTACAAACTAGAGTAACTTGGAAAGAGGGAGCCTCAATTCAGGAATTGCCTTCACCAAACTGGCCTGCGGTTTTCAGGGCCTTTTCTTGATTTATGGTTGATGGCAGGTCGGGGAGGTTGTCATAGTTTGTGAAGCTAGCTCTGGGCAAGAGATGCTCTGACTTCCCTTGGTCGTGGAGGCCTGGAAGTAGAAGTCAGTTTACGCCTTTGCTACATCATGTAACTTTTGGTCTGGTTTTATCATACAAACCGAGAAGCAGATTTGGCTGCTAAACCAGGATGTAGGTTGGCTCTGGCCTATAACCTTCCTGTTTCTTCCCATAGCCCTGGAAGGATAGGCAAATGCCTAAGCACAGCCAGCTTTGATGTGGGTGCTGGGAATCTGAACTCAGGACTTCCCGATTGCAAAGCAAATGCAGTTGCTTTCCTACTTGCCTCCTTCACCCCCAAGAATGTTTCTTAGGGAGAGTGGTATGATCTGACTGTCACCCTCAGAGAGCAAGCGAGAACACAAATGGCTGTCACTGTTCTGTATCCACTTGCAGAATAACCGTGGCCATTGGTAGTTCCTAATTAGAAATGGCATGCTTCTTTGGCTTTCTATTACGAATGATCTCCAAGACAAGGGGGTAGACTCTTGATAACTGTGGAATTTATTTTCAGCTAGAGCTGTTCTTCGCCTAACACAGGCTGCAGCATCTCCTGACAGGAAACGGAATGAAAAGGTTGTCTTAGATAATGTGCCTTTTCCTGATGCTCTGTTGTCACTAGAGATATGTGTAAGTCTTTATTAACTTACATATATGCACACATGCCATGCGTGTGTATGCACATTGCTGCTGGGTTTCTGTTGGCACCGCTGATGGGTATCCGGCTTGCCCCCCTATCTCAGCAGTTCAGCTGGCCTTGGCTGTAGGTCTGTTTTCATGTTCTCCAGGGAGCCAGTACTCTGGCTGTGAGCATGCTGGCTCATCTGTTTTTACACTGTCGCTGCACTGACTCTAAAGCCTTTGGAGCCATGGTGTTGGTTGGCAGTGAGGGGCCAGGAGATCTATTCTGTCACAGGCATTTAATGATGATAAAACATTAGCGAAGCACTTTGAGGGCAGTTCTGACAAGTGGTCCCTCTGCTAAAGACCTTGGCTGCAGGTTAGAATACTATTAGGAAATCAAACTGTTAAGCAAATAAATCTTTAGGTTGCTATTGAACTTGGGATGAGGCTATGCCTATTTTTAATTTCCCAGCGGACTGCTGAATAGCCATTACATGGCCTACTATTTTTATTTTTTTATTTCTTTGGTCTTCATGTTGTTAGTATTGTAGATTGGATGACAATTCCTTTTCCACAGTTATTTCAAGATTTCTGCAGATAGTTATTTATAAGAGATCTTTAAAAAAAAAAAAAAAACCTCATTCATTCTTCTGCCATATAATTGTCTCTTTGCCTTGGCTGGATCTATTCAGTGAAGAAGAAAATTCAGAATTAGACGTGGAAGGAGGCCAAAAACAGGGGCAGAAGATGGCAGTGGAAACATCCAAATCAGGACACTTGTAAAAGCACATTGTGATTGTAAAGGAAGGATCTTTAAAATAGATCTGCTCTGCCCCTGCCCCTCTTCTTTTTCCTTTTCTAAGAGATTTATCTAGTTCTGCAGCTTTGTCTGAGGCGGGGAACTGCTCCACGTTTGTGTGGTCTCTCGTGTGCTGCGTTCTCTCTTCTGATCGCTTTGCCTTCTTTGACCAGTACAGTGGCTGAAGCAGTAAAGGCGTAAAGCAGAGAGAACGGGAGGCTGACTGTCCATGTTTCAATCTCAGGTCCCTGACTTCGAGCGCCGATTTTCTCCGTTGTTTCTCCCTGTAGCCTTCTTCCTTCCGCTCTTTAGTTATGTGAGTCAGGTTTCTTTGTCATTCTGCACGGATTGGTCTGAGAACTTGACTGGGCTCTGAGGGACGAAGGAAGGACAGACTTACAGACACACATACAGAAAAGCTGGGTGGGCCATGTGTTTTGATGGAGGCACACAGTGGTGGCCTTTCTTCTATTCCTGGGAAGAGACACCACGACAAGGCAACTCTTATAAGAGAAAGCATTTGATTGGGGGCTTGCTTAGAGTCTCAGAGGCTCAGGCACACGGTCAGAGGTTGTCACCATGGTGGTATGCATGGCACTAGAGCAATAGCTGAGAGCTACACCCTAATCCACAGGTCAGGGGAACACTGGTGCAGGCATTTGACAGCTCAAAGCCCACCCCCAGTGACACACTTCCTCCAACATGGCCACTACTACTCTAACAAGGCCACGCCTCCTGATCCTTCTGTAGTACCACTCCCTGGTGATTAAGCATTCAAATACCTGAGCCTGTGGGGCCTTTCTGATTTAAACTCTACAGGCAGCAACAGCCACAGCAGGTTGTCTAATCTATAGGAGATTTGGTGGAGTATCTTCTCACCCTGTGGTCCTCCCAGAGGAGGAAACGGGAGTTGATCATTTTGGTATATGCTGTCCACATTTGCACACACATTTCATTCTGGGCTTCCTCCCCTAACCAACAGTGTTTCATGTAGCCCAGGTTGACCCCAGAGGTGATCTCTGTTTTCTTCCTTCCAATCTTCAAGTACTGAAAGTAAGTCATTTGCAATCACACCTGGCTTCTCTCCCTTAATTTTTGTTTTTGTTTTTTGTTTTTTTTTTCTGAGACAGGGTTTCTCTGTGTAGCCTTGGCTGTCTTGGAACTCACTCTGTAGACCAGGCAGGCCTCGAACTCAGAAATCTGCCTGCCTCTGCCTCCCAAGTGCTGGGATTAAAGGCGTGAGCCACCAATGCCCGGCTCTCCCTTAATTTTTAAGAAGCATTCATTTATTTTGTGTACATGTGGGCAAAATATGTGCTACATATGTACCACAGCATGTGTGTGTGTGTGTGTGTGTGTGTGTGTGTGTGTGTGTGTGTGTAGGTCAGAGGACAGCCTGTGGGACTTGGTTCTCTTCACCACGTGGGTTCCAGAGGTGGCAACAATTGTCTTAACCACTAAGCTGTCTCCCCAGCCCTTTCCTGCCCCTTTGAAGCTTAATGAAACAGGTAGTGGGAACCTGCTGCCTTCTCTTCAGAAAGAGAGAATGGTCCTGTGGAGAGAGGCGGGCAGAGAAGGGCAGCAGCTGCACTTACCAGAAAGAAGAAAAACATCTGAGGTCAAGGGAACTGCGGCCTGTTGGATGGGGTCTTTTAGGGCAGTGGGATGGAGCTCACGGGTAGACCATCTAGATAAGGTGTTCTGTTTTGCTTGGTTTGGTTTTCATCTGTAAGGCTGGGAATTGAACCCAAGGCATCATATAATATATGCAAAGCACTCTTCCATTGAACCTTTCTCCTTGCCCCGTGCACTTTACCCATGTCCTTGTCTATAAATTTAAGATGATAACATTGCTTGAGAGACTGTTTACAAGAAATAAAGGATCTGTTGGCTACATCTGAGTAGAGACATCTATTTCTGTTACTGGAAATCAGAACCCACCCTTGCCCTGCCGTGGGGTTTAAGGTCGTAGAGATCTGCTTCACCCCACGTAACCACACAAACATACTTTAGCTCTCTTTGCATTTCATAGAACATATTTTATTTAGATCAACCTTCACCAGAGGCTTTGGTCATCTTCCTGATAATGGATTTTCTTTTCAGACAAAGATGGATTGAGTGTTTTGAAATGTTGGACTTTTCTTGTTGTATCTTTTTCTTGTTTGCTTTGGCTTCTGTTTTGTAATGAAAGAGTCCGATGTGTGGTCTTCAGAGACCTAACTCATCACCTAGGGTTGTGATACTAAGCTGACTGGAAGGACCTGCATCCAGCTCTAAGCCAGAGCTTTACTACTAGAGCTTAGTAGGTGACTAGGTAATTGGCCCTCCCTGGCCATCTCGATCCTGACAAGTGCAGAGGTGGGACTGGGTGTCCCCATGTCCACCTCTGTTTGTTTTGAGGCAGGTCTTTCTCCCTCCAGTAGTCAGTCCTCTGGGTTGAGTACAATACTAGGTGGTTATGAAGGGAGAAAGAGCCTTGAACGTAAAGGGCATTCAGTAACTCCTCTGTTCTGAGTGTTTATCCTACCCTAGTCAGAGTGATCCTCACCAAGACAAGAAATATCAATCAGTACTGGTGAGAATATGGGGAGAAACACTGCTGTTAAAAATGTAAACCACTGCCCGTGGGAACGGAAGCTAGGAAGCCATTCTGAGAAAGAGTCTGCTTAGCCATTTAGCCTTTCCATCAGAAAGGCGCCCCTTGCTGACTGCACACAAGCTAGTAGAGGGACTTATGGGTTCCTGGTACTGTAAGGTGAGCTCTCCATCCTATTAGTGGTGTTAGTGATAAACATGCACTATCCCGTACAGGCTCTGCAAGAGAAATCTGCAGTTGCATGGCTGAGTGGCTGCGGCCAGTATTGTGGATTTGAAGTTCACGTGTGAGCAGGCTTGCCGCAGTCTCCTCCAGGCTTGATAGAGCTGGAGGTTATTCTCTCACGATGTCTCATCGCATGCCTGGTCAGTTTTTGCTGGCTGTTGGCATGAGGCCACAGGGACTTCTCTACAAGGTTGCTTTAAGTGACCTCAGGACGTGGCATCTGCTTTTTCAAAACAAGAGAGCAAAAACAACACATCTTTTAGGATTCCACCTCAGAAACTCCATCATCCTGACACACTAGTCCCTTCAGTGGCAGGGACTTCAGGACCCAGGGACAATCAGGTACACTGCTGCCTACCCCAAGTTGTATGGTGTTCCCAGTGAATGGCCTGTTCTGTTTGTTACCAGCCTACCTCATACCTGTCACCATTACTTTAGGTGTTTTAACTTAATTAAGAGTCATGGAAACCATCAGCATAATGAGTGAGGGAAAAGGAGAATTGTCTTTTGTCATTAGACTCATCTGAAAAGTCCCAATAAAGGGTGGCTGATTAAAAATCATTGTGAAATTAGGTTTAGACGAGGTCTGTAAAAATTTTAAAACACCCGTAAAAACTCAAAACACTCAAATTGCTTTGTAACTACCTCTAGTATTGATCCAATTCAAATAGACCACAGTTGGAAACCATAGCCTCTGACTTGTAAGCATGACTTATTCCAAGAAAAGAGCTTCCAAACAGGGAGTCTAGGTTAAAAACTAAATTCTCAGTGGATTAGTGGATTAGACAATGTGTGTGTGTGTGTGTGTGTGTGTGTGTGTACACGTGCGCATGCAGGGCACACACGAAAGTAAAGGACTTTTAACTTATATGAGATTTTTGTCTAATTTCGTGCCCTTTTGCATCTGGTTTTAGTAATTTACTATGTGCCAACCTTAGTTATGTTAGAAAGATCAGTTTTAGCCTGTGAGGTCGTCTCAAGGTTCTTATCTACTAATTATTACAAAAGGCAGTTTACCACACTCTGTTCTAAGCAAAAGCATTGTCATAACTGTCCATTCTAAGATGAATAGGTTCCTTCTCTTTAATGATCCAGGAATTAAAGCACACTCTACAATCAGTGACATTTTGTAATTTAGTTGACAGTATATAGTTTCTTCTTAAATTATAGTTTGTCTTAGATTTGATAATATGTTTCATGGTTTTTAGGTCCTGGAAAAAAAACATTAAATATCTGAGTTCTAGGTTTGTGTTCAAAGTGGAGGTAGGTGTTTCTGCCAACTGTGGCTTCACTGAGTCCACTTCAGCTTGTTAATGCAGTTTTCAGAGCAGTGCCAACTCATGTTCAACTCTTTACACGTTGATAAGAAACACGTTGTCTGTGGCTCAGGCTCAACTGTTTATTGAGACGAATAATATATATTAGTCCCAGACGTTTTTCAACTTGAACATAAAAGTCCGAGTCTTTTCTCTGTGGAAGCAGGTTTTAATTCTTGATCTATCAGTGCACTTTCTCTTGTGTCTTTTAATAATGAAAAGAAATGGAAGGGAGTATATCAAGCCTGTCCAATCGACACTGCCCTGTCTGGTTCTAGTAAGATAGAAGAAATAGGCTCAGGGGTAGTGTAGCGCGGTAGGCTGACTATAGACGCTGATCGTGTATCTTGTGCATACAAAGGCTAGAAAAAAGAGTTTTTATGCCTTTCACCATAAAGAAATGGCAAATGCACCTGGGTGTGGCAGCCAGTCCTAGCACTAGAGAGGAAGAAGCTGGAGGATCTGGACTCCAAGGTCATCCTCAGCTCCACATGGAGTCTGAGGCCAGCCTAGGTACAGGAGCTCATTCCTGAAAAAACAAAGGAAGGAAGAAGGGAGGGGAAAATCCTTCAGAAAACAGAGTCATCTTGTTTTGAACATTACAAAGTATGTATGTTCATTTAAACATTACATTGTGACTTATATGCAGTTGTTTCAATTTTAAAAAGAATTTTTGAAGAAACAAAATAGAAGTAAAAATGACCTTTTATAATAAGTTAGTTCCCATGAAAGTAAATTCCCAAGGTCTTCATTTTCCAGAGTTAATACCTTCCCCACTCCTCCACGATTATAGCTAATCATTAGGACCCTTTGAGTTCAAGGTAATGGCTATCTAGAGATTTAAGCTTGGATTTGGACCAGCAGCTCTCAACCTGTAGACCAAGATCCCTTTGGGGGGTGAATGACCCTTTCACGGGGGGGGGGGGGGGCGTATATCAGCTATCCTGCATATCAGATATTTACATTACGATTGATAACAGTAGCATTATTATGATTTGGAAGTAGCAACAAAATAATTTTATTGTTGGGAGTCACCACAACATGAGGAGCTGTATTAAAGGGTCATACTATTAGGCAGGTTGAGAGCCACTGATGTGGACTTTTCTGTCTGATGGCTTTCTTTTTCCTTTGTGCAACTATTAATGAACTAAAGCTTTGGATTCCTCTGACGTGGCAGACTGTTCTCTAAGGCTGGTTTCTTCCTTCTGCGTTCTACAGAGTGTTTTGTTTCATATCTCCTAAGCATGGATATCCTAACTGGGGACTAGATACTGAGGGCAAAGGATCATGGAACTGGGGGGGGGGTAGCATTCAAAACACCTCGTCAAGGGACCTCTGCGTCCTGATTCTCCCACACTGGGAAGAGACAAAACTTTCTTTGTTTTCTTAGTAGTGTTAGAAGATTTTGGTAACCATCAAAGACTTCAAGTGTCAGCCAAGGATGTAGTAGAACTCTGCTTACCACATACAAGGTCTTGAGTTCAATCCCCGGCACTTAAGAAAGAAGACAACAAAATATAAACAACCCAACCTTAAAGAGCTAAGGGAAAACATAAGTTCTAATATTCAGTTCCCTAGAACAGTTTTTTTTTTTTTTTTTTTTTTGGTCATCTTTTCTCTGCATATCTGTCACCCTGATAATACTGTATTTATAAGAATTACTGATAGAAGGATGCGTGGCTCGATTCCATTTGTGCCATGTGAACATGTATCCCCGGGAAACCCTCTACCTGCTCCTGTCATTGCTTAGATAATGAGCTCAGAGTTGGGAGCTCCCATCGTAGCGGTGAGGATATGGTGGTCAGAGCTTGAAACAGCCCTTGCACAGCAGAGAGGTGGATGCTGGCACTCAGCTTGTTTCCCTGTCATTCAGCCCAGAACTTCAGCCATGGAACGGTGCTGTTCACAGTTAACGTGCATCTTCCCACCAGTTATCCTCATATGGATAAAGTCTCATGGGCAAACCTCGATGTTATGCTGCCTCTTCTGAGAGTCTAGATCCTGTCAAGCTAAGAGGGAGTCATTTTGATGCTTTGATTCGCTGACCTATTAGTTTCTCTGTAGAAGAGAGAGATAACTGGAAGGAAGCCTGATAGCTCTTCCTCCCTGACCTCCTCGCTGTTGGCGATTTTGCACCAGATCCCCAGCTGTTCTCAGGAGCCATAATGCCAGGAGCCCTCCCATTTCAGCCTGCCCTAGTCCCTGTTGTGATCTTGCATGAGGTGGGTAACTTGGTGGCTATCCACATCCCCGCTGGTATTCTTTGTCTCGTGTGTCCTTTTGCCTGTGTTTCTATACCTGACCACAGGTCACCCTTACTCCGCCCTACAAGTAACTGTAGGTGCCTAGTTCCTTCAGAATCCCAAACTGCTATTACCACATGAGCTAGCACTCGTAACCTCTCCTTACTATGGGATGTGAGTGAAGGCAGTGTGTTCCCCGCATTGTCACCGTGGATACGACTTTCCTTGAAGAGATAAGAAATCAGTGCTGGTAAATGCCAAAGAATCCCTATGAATTGTTCTTAAGAGGTCTTTTACTATCACTGTGGGAAGATGATACTTCATATAGTGAAACTTACATTTTGTTTTGTTTTGTTTTTTTTTTTTTAAAAAAAACATTGTGATCATATTTGTGCCTCAAATTATATGAATTTAGGTGTATGTGTGCTCTATTTCTACATCTGTGGGTGTGGGCATGTGCTATTCCTGACATACTTTCTAGGTCAGAGGACAGTCTTGGTGTTGTTCCTCAGTTTCCACTTTGAGTTAGGGTCTTTATTTACTTTTGTATTTATTGCTGCTCGCTCTCTCTCTCTCTCTCTCTCTCTCTCTCTCTCTCACTCTACACACACACACACACACACCACTTGACTTAGGAGGAACTAACTGGTGAGGATGTTCCTGCCTCTGCCCCCCATTTCCTGGGATTGTAATATTCAAGCTGTACAACCAGCTTTGACATGGCAAGTGTTTTTATCCACTGAGTCCTCTCCCCAGTCCCTAGTGGCCTCCCTTTTCAGCTCTATAAAAAGAAAATAGCCATCCCTGCTTTGCTGGGACTTGGGGCAGATTTAAAAAGGAATGGATTGAATTACATGGAAGAGCATCTGGCCCTATAGGAATATTAGAAATAAATGATAGACATGCGGGGCGGTGGTGGTACACGCCTGTAATCCCAGCACTTGGGAGGCAGAGGCAGGCGGATCTCTGAGTTCGAGGCCAACCTGGTCTACAGAGTGAGTTCCAGGACAGCCAGGGCTGCACAGAGAAACCCTGTCTCGAAAAACCAAAAAAAAAAAAAAAAAAAAAAAAAGAAAGAAAGAAATGATAGATGTAAATGTTTCCCTAGAAAAAAAAGGTAAAAGCACAAATTCAGCACTTGAAGGTACTGAGATGGCCATGTAGATAACTAGCATTCTATGGAGGAAAGGTAAATCATTCCTATCAGAACATCAAAGGTTGTCAGGCAGGCTTGTCTTAAAGTAGGTTATTAGTTTGTCTCGCAAGCCGCCCCTTCAGAATAAGGAAGAGTGGGCTGGTTGGGCGGCACGCACCTGTGTTTGTGCAGGAGACGGAGCAGTTCATGGCTAGCCTCAGAACATGGTCAAGCCCATATTACCCTTGTGGGATCAGAACAATAAAAAGGCATGGCAGCATGGTTAAGAAAAGAATGAAGAACTGTTCAGTCTTTGAAGGCCACTGTCTCTTGATGATGTCAGGTGACATGAGGGAAAAGCCTTTGTTGTTCTCCCCCCTGCTCAACCAGGAGAAATGGCGTGGGTCCTTGAACATGAGTTCACCAAAGAAAGTGAATCCCAAAGGAGATTTCCCCCAGTGTTGCAGAGCTCCTGTGGTTTTCTCCCCCTTCCTGTGCTGAAAGGCTCCGAGCTCTCTAGCCTGAGGATCACATGGCTCTTTCATTCGGTCCCGCCCTAGCAGAGTAGTGGTGCTCGAGAATGATGTCTGTAAAGCTTTTTGCTTTAGGAGTTTCACCGTTCTCTGCCATTACGTCCTTTACATTAGCCAAGTAGAAATGGTTTTTATATCGAGCAAAGCTTTTGTGCTCTGCAATCTACACCACTGCTTGGATTAGCGGCTAAGAGTACAGATTCCTAGCCTTTGCTTGCAGGAATTCTGACCAAATACATCAGGATGGTTTGCTAAACATTCCTTTCCCCGCCTCCTCCCTCTGCGTGGCAATCACTCATTCTGACTTAGTAAGAAAAAAATATTTAATTGGGACTGGCTTACACTTCCTAAGTTTAATGTATTGTCCTGGCCGGGAGGATAGCGGCATGCAGGCAGACATGGTGATGGAGGATGCGGAGGAGAATTCTACATCCAGATCAGCAGGCAACGGGGGTGGAGAGGTGGGGGGGAGCTGAAAGCCCACCCCAGGTGAAACACTTCTTCTAACTAGGCCACATCTACTCCAACATGGCCTAAATCCTAATAGTGCCACTCCCTGTGAGCCTACTGGGCCATTTCCATTCAAGCCACCTCACCCTCTTTCCTTCTTTTTTATTTATTTTTTTTTTTGTTTTGTTTTGGTTTTTTTTGTTGTTTTGTTTTGTTTTGTTTTGTTTTGTTTTGTTTTTTTGGTTTTTCGAGACAGGGTTTCTCTGTGTAGCCCTGGCTGTCCTGGAACTTGCTCTGTAGACCAGGTTGGCCTCGAACTCAGAAATCTGCCTGCCTCTGCCTCCCAAGTGCAGGGATTAAAGAAGTGCACCACCACCACCGCCAGGCTTTTCCTTCTTTCTTGTGTGTCAGCAGTTGTAGCCTCTTTTCCCTCCTCCCAGCAGAGGCTGTGAAAGGCTTACGGTTTCATGGCACCATGAGCAGGAGTTGACTGTTTTCCTTTTCCTTTTCTCTCTCTCCTCTCACACTGCATCCTATTGCTTTTTTTATTTTTCTTATCTTTTTTTCACTCTTTCTTTCTTAGTGCTTCAGCTGAAACTGTACATTCAAGGAAAGCTCAGACACCCTACCCTTTCTAGCTAACCCATTGGCAGTGTTGGCTGAAACCCATATGTTTGTGGGAAGTGGGGCCAGAGCTTTCTCTAAGCATGAGTGCAGAAACTGGGGCAGTGGCTGAGGGGGAAGGATGTGTGGAAAAAACAAAACCCGTCTCCTGTTTGATTATACACATTGAGTAGTGATGGCTTGCCGACCTGCTTTGGGAAGGTTCTGCTGGCTGTGTTTTTCTTACATGTTCTCATTTGAAACTAGCAATATAGCGTTATAGTAAAGTCATCAGTAAGGAACAAAAACTCAGTCTATTAGGTGAAACTTTTAGACACATAGCATCTTCCTCTAGATCCAAGGAAGATGAGGATGACAGCTACCCCTCTAGGATGAGGGAGTCTTGTTTGTGTCTTAGATGTGTATGCATCTGTAAGGAAGTGACAAGAGACTGCAGTGTGGCCAGACCTAGAGCAGATTCAACTTTATTGTTATTAATTGACTCTTTAAGTGGAAGGCAGTTTGGCACAGGGTCCCTCCTAAAGGTGCACCATAGAGGAAAATTAATGCTAAATGAGGCTAAGCCTGGGGAACTTGTCTAGATTGTTATTGATTATTGATATTAATTATAGTTCAATTTTAAGGTTCACATGGCATCTATTAACTTCCTACCAAAGCAAAATTATCAAGGTGATTGTTATTGAAGGAAAACCTCCCAAGGTCCAAGGCTAGAGCAGTGACCTTAACTGTGTAATGTTATTGAAGGCTCCGTTCTGCCTGCCACAGAGTTCTGGAAATACTGTGATGAGGGTAAGATGGTGCTGATGAGGACATAGGCATGGACCAGTGTAGGTCAGTAAGCATGTATTTATCAAGAAAAGAGAAGAACACGCTTCTTTGAGAGGTTAGCACCATGACATTGAACCTAGTAAATGTATTTCCAGTGCTACCTGCCTTTCCTTCTGGGTGGCAGCTTACAAAGACAGATTTATGTTGTCCTCTACAGTTGCTGTGAACCGTGAATCCAGTGTTGGTGGAAGTGGGTGGTTCTGGCTTAAAGACTCTCTTAAAGGTACAGCTGGGCTGTTGGTCTTAGAGTAATCATCAGTTTGTCTGGGCCTGAAGTACGTCTTTTGCAGTGTTAGTTTAATCTCTTGGTATAGGTGGCTCTCCATGGGGCAGCTTCTACCAAGACAGATTGTTTCTTCAAAGCAGATACACAAACAAGGTCACCTCATTTTGGTTACATCCGTAACTTTGCCCTGTGTCCTTTGTTGTTGTTAAACAAATCAATTTTGTATTATGTGGGTGGAAAATGTACAAGAGTCCAAAAGATTTTGGATTTCTTAAGGGCCATCTAAAAGGTCACCCACACACTGAGGCTGGAGGATTGTTGGTGTCCATTCGGGTAAGATGCTGTTCAAGCTGGGGTGCAACCGAGGGCTCTTTGGAACACAGCCTTAGATGCATAGGACATGATGCCCGAGGACTTGACTGGGACCGGATCACACATGTCCTTTGAAGTCAAATGACAACTTTCATTCTTTGAATGCTAGTTAATGACAGATTCCTTCCTTCCTTCCTTCCTTCCTTCCTTCCTTCCTTCCTCCCTCCCTCCCTCCCTCCCTCCCTCCCTCCCTCCCTCCCTCCCTCCCTCCCTCCCTCCCTCTTTCTTTCTTTCTTTCTTTCTTTCTTTCTTTCTTTCTTTCTTTCTTTCTTTCTTTCTTTCTTTCTTAAAAAAGACACCAGTCTGCTTTCTGTGAGCACTATGATTATAGGTAGGGAAGCCAGCTGGAAAGCCGTGATAGTTATCCAGGCAAATGATCGTTTCGGGTGAGAACACTGGCAGTGATTTAGCGGTGGATAGATGTGCAGTGTATTTAGGAGGAAGCTTCTCAGAATTTAGAGTGGATGGAGCTGCTGTCCAGCAGGGCCTCTGCTTCTGGCATCTAGAATGGGATGGACTGAGGTGACATTGTCAGATAAAGGGGACTGGGGGCCTAGAGGGTGTAGCTCAGCTGGTAATAGGTGCTTGGCATGCATGAAGCCCTGGGTTCATTCCTCAGCGTAGACATGATGGTCCACACCTGTAATCCCAGCACTTAGGTGGAGGCAGGAGGATCAGAACCTCAAAGTCCATTCTCTGTTACATGAGTTTGAGGCCAGGCTGGAATTTGTGAGATCCTTCCTTTTAATTAAAAAGAAAATAAAGGGAAGAGAAAATAAAAGAGGTAGGGAGGGTGAGGAACCTGGAAAGAGGACCAGCCTTCAGAGATATGTAATAGAGTTGGTCACGAAATTGGAGATGTCACTGTGGGCAGTGAATCAATGTATCGGGTAGTGAGTGTTTAACAGGAGGTGGGGAAGGAGGAGAGGAAGGCACGCTGTACCAGGACAGGGGCAGTTCCACTCAGTTTGTAGAAAGAGTGGTAACCTGTTTTTTTTTCTTCTTTAATGTGTGGTGTGTATGTGTAGTATGTGCATGCATGCCTGCATGCGTGTCTGCATGTGTGTGTGCATGTGCTTCTGGCATTCATTCAGGTGTGCTCACCTGTGTGGAGGACAGAGGTTGGCGATGGTGGATTCCTCTATCTGTCTCTACTGTATTCGTTGATACCGAGTTTCTCATTTCTCTTGAGACAGGCCTAGAGATGTGCCTGTGCTCAGCACTGGGGTGACAGGTCCACACGGCCACACTCAGATTTTATGTGGGTTCTGGGAATTACAGTCAGGCCTTCATGCTTGCTCAGCCAGCTCTGCTCATGCAACCAGGTAGTGCATGCTTAAACCCTTGAGGCAGATTTTGTTTTCATTTGTGTGTGAATAGTTCATGTCTGGCAAGGCATGTTGGAATTCTTGGTATTTTCCTTTAGATAATCCTTATTCTTATCTTCTAAAGCAGTTTAATAAAATCTTTTTTAATCCCCATGTATTTATTTTCTTAGATGTTGAGGTCCATTTGGGGTGTCCAAATAAACTCACCAGCTTTCATACATTGTTTGACCGCTGTCTTTGCCTCCTGCCTCTGCTTATTCCTCCCTCCCTCTTTCCTTTCTCCTTCCCGCCCTCCCTTCCCTTCTCAATCTTCTTCCCCCTCCCCCTCTCCTCCCCTCTTTCTCACACTTCTGTTCACTTGTATTTTTCTGCTTGTGCTTTGAGACAGTATTCCATGTCTTCCATACTGGCCACAAAATCTAGCCTTTAACCTCTGCTTCCACTGCTGCTGTTCCAGAGCCCCTGGATAACCGGTGTGGGCCATCATGCAGTCGTGGGGCGCAAACCTAGGGCCTTATGACTGTTTAGCCAAGCACTGAACCATGTCTCCCACCAAATATACATAATTGTCAAAGAATTAACTTAAGCATTCCATAAAGCATATGTTGTCTCTAGGACTAGTACAGGAATCATTCATATTTTCCAGGAGAAGAAACAGGTTAATTGAAGAGGTACTTTGTACCGGCTCTAGGTTTTTTAAGAAATTCTACCTCCTCTCCCTTAACCAGGATATGCACACAAAACCTTATTCCAGGCACCTGCTCCATGGCAGGCAGTGACTGAGTGAAAGGCAATCAGCCAGAGCCTCGCTCTGCCCAGGAACAACTCACCATGTTTACTCTGTAGAAACATGGGACCTTTGAACCCGACATGTCAAGTAATTAGGGGATAGAACTCCCCAGGTAGGCATTGCTCAATAGCTACTGTGAGGAGAGATAGCCCTGCTATCTGTGACTACATTGATATTTGTCTTTGTTCCTGGCTGATTTCCAAACTCCTAAAAAGGCTTAGTGTCAGGTAGGTCCTTGAGACATATGTGTCAGCATAATTGAATGAGCAAATCACAGTTTAAAAACTTTCTATCTGAAATAATCAGACTTGAAAGAAGGTTAAACAAAATCAGTACAGACAGCTCCCCTATCGTCCTCAAAGCCTTCCCTAATGTTGTCTCTACCCTAATGTCCTCTCATGTCACAGGGGCACCATGATCAAAATCAGGAAGTCACAATTACTAACCTGTTGACAGTGGAATTTTACTACCAACAATCTTGAGATTGTACTTTTTATTCAAATGCCCTCTGTCCGATCTGCAACACTGTCAGTCTTTTATGATCTTGACAGTGCTGGGGACAGTGCTGCAGTCAGATGCTCTGTAGAGGGGCCTTGCACTCAAGGCCGTGCTTTCACGGCAACATACCGGTGCTGCAGACAGCTTCATGAGGGCTGTGAGGCTTATGCAGGCCTGATGGAAAGGGAGGATGGGACGGAGCAATCGATACCAGGGGAGTTTTTAGACAAGGAGAACCCCGAGCCTGGAGCCCTTTGGTGCATCTAGCTCTTTTGTGTCCGCAAGCAATCGGTAGCCTCGGGTAGTAAAAGGATCTCTGTGACGCATGCCCAACCTCTGCATGCTGCCAGCCCTGCTGTTCAAGCTTTGGCTTCTTGGGCATCAGACTTCATGCATCTGCTATGATCTTTTAGAAAGAGTTATTTTTGTTTCATGTCTGTGTGTTTAGTGCCTGTGTGTATGCATGTATGTATGCGCACAGCTGCATTCCTGGTGCCTGAGGAAAGAGCAGAGGACGCTGGATCCCTCGGAACTGGGTCACAGTTACAGGTGGTTGTGAGCCACCATGTGAGTTCTGGGAACGACACCTGCTGCCACCTCTGCAAGAGCGACATGCAGACATAACCTCCACCTATCCCTCCAGCTTCCCCTCCCCTACCTGACATTTTTTAATTAGACTCTTTTTCTTGTTATTTTCATTTATCTTAGTTACTTTTCTTTCGATGTGGAAAAAAAAACACCAATACCGAGGCCTCTTATTTAAAAAGAAAGAAAGAAAGAAAGGAAGGAAGGAAGGAAGGAAGGAAAGGAAGGAAGGAAGGAAGGAAGGAAGAAAGAAAGAAAAGAAAAAAAAAGAAAAAGAAAGCATTTAATTCGGAGATTGCCGTTTCGGAGGGTCAAAGTCCATGACGGTAGAACACAGGCATGGAGCAGGAACACCTTGTCATCTTTCCAAACAGCCCTACCAAACGAGAAGCAGGCTTTCAAGCATGAGCTTTCCCACCCCACCATTATAGTTTCTTAAATTCGGGCAGCATTACCTGCCAGCCTCTTCACCGTGCCTTCCTATTGGGCAGCCTCCTCGGCCCTGAAGTGAGGAACTTTTGCTCCTGGGGCTATGTTCTGCTTGTTCGGTGTTTGCCCACAGCACACAAGCTGGAGTTACCTGGGAGGAGGAACCACAGTTGAGGAAATGCCTCCTTCACATTGGCCTGTAGCATGTCTGTGGTGTGTTCTTGAGTAACGATTGCTTTGGGAGGGCCCAGTTCCCCATGGGCGGTGCAACCCCTGACCAGGTAGTCCTGAATTGTTTAAGAAAGCAGGTTGAGTAGTGGTGGTACACGCCTTTAATCCCAGCACTGGGGAGACAGAGGCAGTTGGATCTCTGTGAGTTCAAAGCTAGCCTAGTCTACAGAGTGAGCTTCAGGACAGCCAGAGCTACACAGAGAAACCTTGTGTCAAAATACCCTCCCCACCCAAAAATAAAGAAATGAAGGGAGGAAGGGAGGGAGGGAGGGAGGAAGGAAGGAAGGAAGGAAAGCAGGCTGAGCAAGCCATGAGCATCCAGGCCTTACGCAGTGCTCCTCCAGGTTCCTTCCTGTTCTTGCCCTGGCTGACCTTCATGTAAGCCAAGATAACCACACACACCCAAAAACTTGCTTTTCATCGTGGTGTTTTATGGCCACAGTAGAAACCTGGCTAAGACAGAGTGGAAAAAAAAGCTTCCTATGTTTAATCAGTAAAGATGTGCACTGACTGATGTAAACAGACACAGAGCACCGAGTAGATGTCCCGTGTGACCCTGCTGCTCAGCTTCGCTTGGGAGAGGAGTTTGATGGGGAAGAGAGAAGGTACCTGAAGAGCTCCGTAGCGGGGCGCTAATGAAGAAAGGTGTTGAAAAGCACTGCTGTAGGCCAGATGGTTTCTCTTTTCCTGACTGATCTCAATTTTACATCAGTACCTCAAAGGAAGTGTTTCAGTGTCTCCATGACAAATCCCAGATGAGATCAAGAATTAATGAAGTTCAGACATTTGCCTAAGATCAGAGAGAGAGAGAGAGAGAGAGAGAGAGAGAGAGAGAATATGAATGAATGAATATGGATAGGTGATAGCCCTACAGGACGGGCAGATTCACATAGCAAAGGCCTAACCACCGTTCATCCTTACCAAGTTTAGTATTATTTATGTTATTATTATTCATATTCAAAGCTGGCTAGGAAGTCCACAGAAGCAAGATGCAGCAGCACCTGGAAGTGAGGACGATGACGGCTGGGGACTGACTCCCCACTTCTGCTGTTGATGTTAGGTCCTGGGTGGACACAAGTATGTCACTGTGAAAGTCTGTGCCCTGTCACTTCTCGGACGCCTGAGACAGTAAAACATAAGAAGGTGTATATTAATTGCAATAAGTGTGTTAACATCCATGTTCAAGAGGCCACGATAGGAGGATCATGAGTTTAAAGCTAGCCTGGACTTACATGGTGAGTTCAAGGCCAGCTTGGGCTATATAGTAGAATTCCTATCTCCCACCACCACCAAAAGGGGGTTGTTGAATGAATAAAGAAAAAAGTAATATTTTACAATAAAGATATCTGTCACAGCTAATTAAACGGTTCTGTTTGGTGTCAGGCCATGATCTCATTGCAGTGTATCCAGAAAGGACCTTAAAAAAGAAAGAAACACTAATAAGCCGTAGGATAAGATCCATACCTACCGCAGAGCGTGGATTCTGGGTGGCCACTCCAGTTTAATGTAAAACTGCCTCCAGCTACTACGCCTCCAAATACATGACCTAATAGAATTATACCCTGCGTACCTCATAGATTAAATCAGACTTAAGTTTCCCATCCATCTTGAGTTACTTCCAAAAAGGAGAAAATACCTGTGTTGTTGTTTTAGACATAATGGACATGACATAGCTGAGATAGTGAAGTATTGATTGGGGTGTCTTCCTTATTTCCTTGTGCTCTTTTCATCTGGGAATGCAGTGTAGCTGTTCCTGTTTGCAGTGGGGCTTTGGGTTCTCCTGGGTGTATTAGTGCCTGGGCAGGTAAGCGCCAGTCTCTAGTTGCGTGAACATGTAGTTCTCTCTCCCAGAGAAATGTTCCCTTTACTTTGAACTAGAGAGTTGAACTGACAAATGTAACTATACAGAACAATGGCTTTATCTTTCATTGCTTTCCAGTGTATCCAGAAGAGAAATGATGAGCCTTATCTGTATCAGGTCAGGAGTGGCCGTGCACCTAAGTTTAAGTTTCTAAACTTCCCCCATAAGCAAATTCCAATATACACACACCCTTATTGAGTAAGAGTTGGGGCCCAATAGAAGCTAAATTTGCTCTAAAGAGGTCCACTTTGCTAGAAACAATCAGAAATAGAGACAAATGGTGATGTCACCAGCGAGCCCTCATTTTCTTGTTCCCTTTGCTACGGAGCGGGCCAGTACAAATAAACCGAAGAGTGTGCAGCTCAGAAACTGACAGCACCCCCACCCTTTTGTTCTGTCCCTGCTCCCCCCGGATGCTCCGAAACATAGCTGATTCTTGTGCTAAATGGATACTTAGGTGTAGGTTCAAGTAGGTTTTTCTCTGAATTACAGGTTTTGGAATTACGTCAAATGGCTTTTTGGTTTGCCTTTGCTTTGGGTTATTCTTTTTTCACCACCCTGAAGCTTATAAAATTTGATAAAGTAAAGGTTAAAGTTGGGAACTGGACACACAACACACACACACACACACACACACACACACACACACAGCCTGTCTGAACAAGGCTGCTCTTCAGCCCTCTTCATCAGAAAAGGTGGGTGCTTCAGGGCTTCTAATTACCAGCTTTCTGCCTCCTAACACTCAGCCTTGAAGAACCCTCTCAGCAGGAGATCCGTGTACTACAGACACTCCACTCCACCCACTGAATGACCTAATGTAATTATTCCAAATTGAAAAGTCACTCCAACCTCAGCAGGAATGAATAACTTGCCACCCCAAGCTGTTTTGGAGTCACCCCCTTAGACACTGCCCTTCTGCATCTCCCCAGAAGCAGATAACCTGGTCCCTTAGGGGGACTGTACCAGTTTGCTTTAGGGGACCCTGCATTTGAAATCTGTCCTTGGTCCTTGCATCAAAAAATAAACAAAAAGAAAGTGTTTATGTTTCTACCTTCTTGAAGTCAGGCCTGATGTAGCCCCTCAGCCCCTTGGTGGAGATTCTATTTCCTCTGCTTCTCGCAACCACATGGAAATACCTCTGGAGTATTTGGTAAAGTACAACAGACCATTGCTTTTGGCTCCCTCTCTAAGTGGGCTTGCTATTCCAGGCATGTTGAGCATGTTGGGGCCAATCCCAGTGTAGTCACATTGATTATTCCTCCTGGATGCCCCAGGAGTGATTGCAATAGTCCACCTGAAATTAGAACTGGCATTATATGTAAACTAAGAAGAAGAGCTGGCCAGAGGTGCTGGATTCAAAAGGAGATTTGGAGAAGGTTTGTGTGCATGTGCACGTGTGTGTACCTTTTGGGGAGTCTATAGAAAGTCCATTTATATCTCTTTTCTTGATGCTAGAAGGGCAGAATATATTCCCAATCTCAAAAAGGCACAGGATCCTCGAGCTTAAAAGCTCATAGAAGATAGCACCACTGGGCAAACTGGACCATCCTCATCTTTGAGCTTGCACTGGACAGAGGCTGTCATTTCTTACTTCTGTGGCCTTCGTGGTTTTGAGCTTTAAAGGGGAAAACAAATAGTCACCTACCGCTGGAATGGCATGCAGTGAGATATATCAGTTTTGAAACAGTAGAGTTGGGCCAGGATAGCCCTCCTGACAACCATTAGAATGGCGAACCAAGTTGTCCTTTGTTTATCCCATGGAAGTAGGACCAGAATCATCTCTCCTCAAAACAGGAGACTATAACCCCCCAAACTGGGGTTAAATGGGGGGAGGGGTGGTAAGATAGCACAGCGCTTTTAAAGTGATTTGGACTAGAACTCATTGTACAGCTCATCATAAACACTTAAGAAAATGGCAGGTGCTATTAATTAGTTTTAAGTGAATTGATATGAGTTAAGGTTAAGCTTCTGCCTTATTTCAGAGTAATCTCAACACAGTCATTTAATTGTCATCCCTACTTGAGAAGACCCTGTAAGCCTCTTCCCCTACTGTGTGTCCTGAAAGCCATGTTTATCTCCCACCAGACCCTGTCTGAGACCTAATGGAACAGGACCCTCTGGGCGTATGAATAGCATGCTCTAAGAAGGCAGGAGTGGGCTGGGGGACATGGGGGGGGGAGGGCAGGGTGACATCTCCTGCCTGTAATCCCATAAAAGGAGCAACCGCTATGCCTGCTATGCCGCTCTTAGTCATCTGGCAGTGAGGCAGCTGGCTACAGAATGCTAGCCTGAGTGTGGGTTGTGACTGAGAAGGGCCTAAGGAGACCCCAGGTAGATCAGGGGCTGCAGGGGCAGGCGGGAAGAGTTTCCTTGAAGGGTCAGCAGGAGGAGAACTGAGAGACAGGGAGGCAAGAAGGAGCCTGGGATGATGGAGAAAGGGGCACTGGAAACAGGAGACCAGGGAGGAGGCAGCCCCCAGCAGCTTGGAAGCACCACGCTTGGCTCCTGCCAGGCTTTCAAGCTCCCCACCTCCGACCTCTAGAGCCTGAGCTCACCCGCCTCATCTGAAGCATCTGAAGAAGTGCTAGACTCGCCCTCGGCGGGCTTCCTTCACTTTGTTCCAGCCAGCCATGTTTTCTGGGCAAGCATTATGGGTGCACTGCTGGGCACTGGCTTCAGGGCCTGCCCTGCTGCAGCTTAGGAGCCTGTGCAAGAAGGTGGAAAGGGAGGGGAGCCGCCAGCATCCCTCAGCTACCTCAGCTCAGTGGCAGGGCTGTGGAGGACGCCTTGCTGTGGCTCTAGTGTATTCTGTGCCAGGATGCTTTCCTCTTTATGTCTGTTTCCTCTTCCCTCCTTCCCCACTGCACTGGCCTGCTGCTGCTTGGGAAGTGTTGGCTCCCGCCACCCCTTATGGAGTCTGTAATCTGGGTATCTGAGAATGATGCTTACATAAAGCGGAGCTCAGTTGGAGAAACAGACTGAAAACGGGGAGGTCCTTTTGTTCGGATTCCTATTGTAGAGCCATCTTTCTCCCCTGGCCTCTGGAGGTTCTTAGCATAGGAAGACAGTGGGGGCCCACACTTCCCAGGCCTCTACATCTGTGGCTTCCTTTTGAGGCAGGAGGTTGCTCTGAAATGGAGAGAGCTAGCTGTTACCTGGGATGCCCCTAAGTGCCCTGTAGCTCCAGTTTCCATGGTTTCCCTGCCCACTCACAGGAAATGTAACTCTTACCCGTCTGCCAGAAGCAGTTTCCTCCCAGCAGCCAGAGTGGATCCGCATCTAGGCTGTGTGAGTTCATGTCTGGGTTAGGAGATTAATGGAGATCTTTGCGAGGAGCTCTTGATTGGCGTCTCCAATGGCTCTACCTACTCTTCAGATGAATATTGCCTAAAGTTTGCTCCTAGAGTCACTGGGCTTCAGGGTTTGACATTTCTACTGTGTGTGGTGTTAGAGCTCCAGGCGCTGTCCAGAGATCTAGTGTGGTTATGTTTCTGTTATGGATGCCTCAGCCATAGGCCTGGCGCTGTTTTCAGTTCTTGGCCTCTGTTTGCACTTTTCATACACATAGGCAGCAAGGATGTTATTTGACGTCAGCAGATGCACAGACTCCAGTGAGATTTCCATTGTGCACAGCCTGATGTTAGTTTAAGTTAGGTTGAGTTGAGGTGAAGAGGGCCCTTGACTCTTCAGATGTACCCCTGCCTGTCCAGATGTCCTCAGTAGAACGTCTCCATGACTGTATCTACCACCAAGAGTCAGATCTGGTTGAGTCTTGGATCTAACATTCACAGAGTTTAAATTTATTTTGCATAAATCCTATAAGATATAAGGTAATAGATCTGAGGCCTAGTATGTGATTTATAATTTGAAGTAAATTAACAACCCAGTATTATATCCATTAGAGCCATGGAGGCTGGACATTTACATTCATCTCTTCCCTCTTAGTGATTGAATGAACTTGGCAAAGTAGCTAAACTTCCCCAAGGCTCAGTCTTCACATCTTCAAAGTGTATTTTGCATAGAAAATGGACTTGAAGCCGTTAGCCCAGGGCCTGACAGATAGTGCTAAGGTAGGCATGGTAACACAGGTAACACAATTTCAGGAGGACCAGAAACTTGAATCTTTGCTGGTCTCTCCAAAGAAACAAATTAGAACCAGGCCCCCCTTCTGCCCCCACCTCTCAAGCAAACAAAAAGGATTGCTGGAGCCATTGCTTTGGCAAGCATTCCTTTGGTTGCCTGGATTAGTGTCCTGGGGATTCAGCCACACTTCTTCACAGCCTTTACCATAGATCTTCTCTGCTTGCATGCATGTATTAAACATAAAATGTAACATGTGCATCTGTATATCCGGTATAGACATGCTTTTAAATGCTGCATTGTTAAACATGTCTTCCAGGAGAGCCAATACCGCCTTATTTGTGTTTTAACTCTGAACCATTGAAAGCAAGTTGCAGACATGAGTCTACTTTACCATTGTCTCCCTTTTTCCTGATTTTCCTTCAAGCTATGGTTACTTTGGGCTTGGTGTCAGCTACTTTCTTCCTTATGGCTTTACCCACAGTGACACATTAGGTTGTAAAGACATGCACGTCTTAAAAGCTGGTCTGGATTTTCAGTATTTGTCCTGGTAAACTAAAACCAGTGTGTATATTGTAGTTACATCCCTTAAAGACCAGATCTTCTGGACCAGATAGGACTGACAAAAATCAGGGAGAATGATGATGGCAACAGCGTCTACCAGCAGCAAACTTTACAGACCACGGGCTACTTAACCAGTGATGTCACCCAGTCTTCATTGGTTTCCATTGCTTGTTGTTAATACAGAGAATGCACCTCAATGCTTCTCCCTTTCATGTTTTCATTTCTATATGCCTTCCTCTGGTCTTTTTTTTTTTTTTTTTTTTTTTTTTCTCATTTGATGGTCTAGGGATCAAACTCAGGGGCTTTCAGGTGCCTATTAAGAGCTCCATCACTGAGCCCCAGCCAGCCATTTATCTCTCAGTATTTGGAACAGCATGGACTTAGGAGTTAGCCTAGTACGGTGAGTGAGGTTCTGATATTGCTTAGTAGCATAGAGGTGGATCTTGGGGTGGGGGACCCAAAATCGTTACAACCATTCTATTCTTTTGTTTTAAATTATTTTGTTTTTAATATTTGAGATTGTAATTTAATTATATTTATTCCTTCCTTATTTTCCCTCCAAACCCTCTAGATGCCCTTTTCCTCTCACTTTCAAATTTGTGGCAAATTTTTGTTACATGCATAAATGTATGTATGGGCACATATACTCCTAAAATATAACCGGTTGAGTCTACGTAATGTTACTTGTATGTGTGCTTTCAGGGCTGATCATTTGGCACTAGATAACCCATTGTGGGGGTCTTAGGAAGGACCACCCTTCCACGCCCAGGTTTACTTCTTAGTGTGCAGTGCTTTGTGTAGGGTTGAAGCCTTGTGGGCCTTTCTCCGTCAAGGTTGGCACGTCATTGGTGCCAATTGCACAGCTCACATTTGGGCAGTCATGTTGAGCCTTTACAGATAGAGCTTCTGATGTTTCTAAGAAATCTCAGTTTCACAGCAAAGTTCCTGATCCTTTGGTTCTTAACAGTCTTTCTTCCACCTCTTCTTCAATGTTTCCTGAGCCTTAGGTAAGGGACTGTTTTGTAGATGTATCCACTGGGACTGGGCTTCACAGTTCTGCATTGATTGGTTGTGGTTTTCTGCAATATTCTCTGTTGCAAACAGAAGGTTCCTTGACAAGGAATGAGAACTACATATATCTTTGGGTTAAGGACAAATGTTTATAGATCGTTATTAGTGATTATGCTGGTTTAGATAAATTAGAAGTTGTAGATTTTCCCTTGGTAATCATGACTTCATTAGCACTGGGTAGTTAAGCTAGGTAGTTTATAGGCATGGCTTCCATTTTGTTAAGCAGCCATTCTTTTATGTTAGATATCATTATTTAATTTCCAGTCTCTTTATAATGAATAATTATCATTTTACTATAATAGTGGAGACATGATGGTGACCACACAGCAAAAGTGACTCACATCCTCCTGCCCCGCTGTAGGAGCTGCTACTGCTTTCTCCTTTTACACTTGTGCGTTTGCATTGTTTTTCTGGTGTTCAGGTAAAGAGCCATTAGGATATGTAATCCTGAGGTGGCCTCCACTTCCTAACAGCATTCAGACCAGAAAGAAGCCCTGCTGCTTTGAGCCCTTCACTAAGAGGGGCACATGCCTTTAATCTCATCACTACTGGTGTGATGCACTTGGTACTTGGTTATTCACAAACAAAAGAACTGGGAGCCTTTAGACTCTTGGGAACACTTGTAGCTAGACAAGGTGGTCATGGAGGCCACACACCATGGAGAACTGTGGAGTGCCTCAAGGAGAGGCTTCTGCAGGATTTGGGGCTATATTAAGTAATATTATTTACTTGTTTGTTGGCTTATTTATTTGTTTGTTTTTTGAAACAGGGTCTCATTATGTAGTGCCAGCTGTCCTAGTGTGTAAACCAGGTTGGCTTTGAACTCATAGAGATGTGCCTGCCTTTGCCTTTGCTGGAGTGCCCATTGAGCCTTCTTGCCAGCCACAAATATATTTTTTATATATATATATATATACATATATACATATATATATATGTATATATATATGTATATATGTATATATATATACATACATATATATAATTTTATAAATGAGGTGTCAATAGTTCATTAGAGATGTTCTAGAAAATATAAGATTTTGAAAACAGAAGAAAAATTTTTAATTTAATAATCTATCCCTAATCACCATGGTCATTCAACTAAATCTCCCTTAATTTTCTACAACTGATTCTGTAACTCCCACTAGATATTGATTCATGATAATGCACTGTCTATAGCATTTTAATCCTCTTCACATAAAATATCAACATATCATGATTGTTGTTTGATCTGTTTTTCTCATATGAATTATTGTTTACTGAATAGTATCTTATAAGAACAGAAAGTTGACCATTAATTATCTACGGTGATAAATTTCTTCCATGTATTCTGTTTTCTTTTTTCTTCTTCCTTCCTTACTCTTTTCCTTCCTTTCTTCTTTTCATCTCTTCCAATAGAGACTATGTCTCATGATAATCCCAAGCTGGCCTTGTAGTTGACTGTCCTTCATCAGCCATGTGGACCACATGTCTGGCCGGTTCTCTTTTTTAAATAAACATGAAGCATATTTGTTATGTTTTAATGTACATTCAGATTACTGTTTTCTTTAGACAGATTTTCTTAAGAGAGCACAGAATTGTCTTCAGAGCGCAGGACCAAGGATCTTTTTGCATCTGTGAAGGAGTCTTCATGCTAAGCTACATTACTGCCTCTTGGGGGTTTTGAGATAGGATCTTACTGTAGAGCTTAGAATAGTGTCAAATTTGTGATTCTCCTGCCTTTGCCTAAGAAAACATTCCTGATTTGTGTTTGAGTATCTTAAACAAACACAAACCCAATAACAACTAAAGACTGAGGAGCACTCAGGACTTTTTGAGGGCTTGCTGCTATTAATCCTAAAGCTGTAAGGAGAAAGACGTCAGACCCAAGTCGTCATGACCAAATTAATTAAAGCAAACAATAAGTTAAAGCAAGCTTTTTGATTTGCGTACAGGGGCTACTTCCTATAAAAGAGGACGTGAGATTCATTGGACATGAGGAAGGCAAGGCTTTTCTAGCTCAAGAGCAGGGGAGTTCCAAATATGGGATGTGCCAGGCAAGATAGGTGGAGATAGGAGGAGAACATAAGCGTAAATTATTCCTAACAACCTCCGGAAACAAAGACATGTTTGCAAGGTGGGCATGATAAGGTAACAAAACAACAGGTAGTCCTAGGTGGTCATATATAGAGCCCCTTTGAAATGAAAGTAGGGCTGCAAGATGGTCATAAACAGTTATTTTATAACAAAGACATGCTTGCCATTCCTGAACAGGCAGCACAGAACCATTTGTAGTTAAGGTTACAGGCAGGGCATAGTATAATCCTTGAGAAACAGAGGTTTAGTCATAAACAGGAATGAGCCAGGTTTGCCTTTATTGCTAAGATTATTTTTAAGCGTAAAATGGAGGCAGCCTGGCTCTTCCTTCCACCACTGGGAGCCACAAAACTAAGCGCCACGCTGCTGCTTCTCTTCCACACCCACCCTTCCTTCCTTCTCGCGGCACACTGGTTGTGGTGTTCCATCAGCATGGCTATATTTGCTGTTGTCTGAGCAAGAAGGGAGAGGGTCAGCTCATCAGTAAAGGTGTGGATGAAAGTCTGGATGGATGAACAGAAAGCCCCTGAGAGGCAGATCTGAAGGGTCTTCAGCTTTCCAGGCCGCTTCTTCAACTGCACTGTTAAGTCTGTTTGTTGGGGGAAAGAGTGATAATTTTATTTTAGATCAATATCTACTGTATCAAAACGCCTTGATCAAAACACAGCGAGGGATGTAGCTCGGTTGGTAGAGTGCTTGTACAGCATGCACAAAGCCCTGCTGGGTTCAGGGCCCAGCCTGGATACAGCATGATTGATAGCACATCTCTAAGCCCAGGGGACACAGAAACAGGATGATCGGGAATCAAGGTCGGCCTTTGTTACACTCTGAGTACAAGAGACCCTCTCCCCCAAACAAAAGCAAAAGATCCTTTTTACTATAATACAGGCCTTTTTCAAAACAAATAAAAATATACAGCCCTTTATTTTTTTAGGTTTATATTTTTTAAGTTTATATCTATTCTCTTTTTGAGCTATGGGATTCTCTTTCTTCGAGGCATTGGTTTTGGTACTGTGTACAGCAGTAAGCTTCACCCAGCTTCCATTATGAAGCAGGGGTATAGAACTGGATCTGGTGAGGAACACCTCCAATCCTAGGAGGTCAAGGTATGAGTCAGGACCTCAAGGCAGGTCTCACCTACACCACTGAGTTCGAAGCCAGCTTGGTCTGCATTAGATCCTGTTTCCTTTCAATTAAAAAAAAAAAAAAAAGCAATATATAAACCCAAAAGAAATGTAAAATGCCAGTGGTGATACATACTTCAGTGGAGCATAAGAAAGCAGCATGAGCTGACGGAATAAAGGGCATGTTGCTATTTTAGATAAAGTGGTCCAGTAGCAAATACAAATTAAGAAGTCTTCTGTTGGTTGTGATGATTGGCTTAGCCACTGAATGTCTGAGTCGGCCTGGGGTGTGGTTTCAGACTTTCCTCTGAGCCTATCTAATTGCTAAGCCCTTTCAGCCTGTGATTTGATCTGAATGTTGCCTTATATTCGTGAGGAAGCAGAGACGGATGCATTTCCTTCATAAGAGAGTGTGCAGGGAGGCAGAGCTGCTGCCCTAGTGGCGGGGCTAATCCTGTTTTGTTTAGAGCACCTTGCCAATGGCCAAGAAGTCCTCTGCGTTTCTAATCCTAGAAGGAAAATACACTTGACAAACCACTGATGAAACAGCGAGACCGACATTTGGTGTAAATGATGTAGTTCTGTTAAGAGCCACCTGTTATGTCTCCAGAAAGTGCTCCATGCAGGGCGACCGATTCACATGCTAACTGGCTGCACCCGCCCTGCCCAAAGCAGGGAGAGCCAATTCCTTTGTGTGTCCAGCAGCCTGCAAAGCTGTGCCCTGCTTTTCATCCCAAGTTGTGCTGCAGAATTACTTAACATATGTTTCCTTACACTCCTGTTATTGAGCACATGTGCCTTGGCTCACGATCACAAATGCAGATACAGGTTAAAAGGACAGGGCCTCCCCAGGAGTGGTATTCTTGTTCCCTAGAGGATGCTATATTCTTTCAGATAGCCCCTTGGGAGCATGTGAGAAAGCTCATTTTCTATTTGGTGGTAGTTTATGTGTGTGCATGTGAACCTTGTTTCTTTGAGGGGGTGGGGGGAAGGGAGCATGCAAGGGCAAATGGAGAGAAAGTGGCTGTTCTGGGTTCGTCGGTGTTGGACATGAATTGAGGTTAGGCTATATGGTTCGGTGAGATTATAGTCTCTAGCAGATCTTACTGATTGATGAGAGCCACAGTGATGCAGTAATTAATTTTTTAGTCCAATTACATACTTCTTTTAGAAGCCTTAATATTTTATCTGCCATGTCTGAGAGGATCACGTTATGAGTCTCCTTTTACGTGATCGATTTTTGAATATGTTTCAGAAAGTACTTGGCACACAAGAGAAATGTTTCAGGATTTGAGAAAGGGAAAGATCAGAAGAAGGATGCTGTGTGCCCTTCAGCCTGACTAAAGGATAGCCCTTGGGTTTGTGCCACATAAAGCATCATTCCTGGCTGGGGTGTTTGTTGTCTGTTTTGAAGCTGTTACTCCCCTGGTTCCCAGCAGTGTCTCCTGGTTTTGACCCACGTGTTACTGAGGATGTAAATGGACACACTGTTTCTGTGACAGTGAGTGACTGCTTCCTTTCATGTCATACTCCAGTGATTCTGCAGTGGAAGGAGGAGAGGGTTTGGAAAGTTATTTTGGAAATATCTGAATCTGATGCCAATAGCCTGAATTTGGCTTTTCTTACAATGCTTAGCCAGCCAGCCTTTGGAGACCCTCCTTTAGAACCCAGCCCTCTTCCCTATTCAATCCTGTCTTCCTCTCTCTCGATGGTTGAGCGTTCAGTCATGGGGAATGCAGGTAGATAGTACAGTTTATAGAGAATTGTGAGCATAGAACAGTAGACTGATGTTTATAGCAGATGCTATAAGAAGATGTCAAACATGGCGGCATGGTAGGGAAACACCAGAGTCTGGGTCTTCTTAAGAGGGTTGAGCATAGCTTTCACGGGGACAAAATCTCTTTGTGATATCAGTAGGAGTTTATTGGACAGAGGAGGGTGGGAGCAAAGGCATGTTGACATCACTGTGTGTGGCTGATTTATTTGCCAGGGGCCAGGATTCCTGGCTTCATCACAGATAAGAATTTCAGAGTGACTCAGTGTGACGCAAGGTTGGAATCTAGCATAGACTTAATGCAGACATTAGGGCAGGAGAGATATACCTTGGCAAAGGATAATATGTACACCAAGACATGGATTTAGGTTCTCAAAAGAGAGCCTAACAGTTGACCATGATGGTAGAGGCATGTAACCCAGCACTTGGCTGACAGAGGCAGGAGAATCAGCAGTTCAAAGTCAACTTCGTTTAACTGCATTACAAGTTTAAGGCTCAGAGACAGACAGACAGAGACAACACTGATTTAAGTATCTTGGTAATAGCTATCTGTACCATTTGGGTAGTTTCTGAAGTTACATTGTTAGGAGCGTTTCTATGAAACTTCATTTTTTTTCTTTTTTTCCTCTCTCTTCCATCTTCCAGCTATTCGTCCACTTCCTTCTTTTTGTCTTTTCTTTCTTCTCCCTCCCCAATAAATGAGATCATAGGGAGAGTCTCAGATACAGGTTTCTAGCCCAAACAGGAGTAGAATTCAGTTCAAAGGTACCCCCTATTTGAGACCTCATCTAGACTCCTTAGTGAGGGGCTTCTTTCCCTTGCCCTTAAATTTCTCTTGTCTTTCTGTCCTGCCTCATACAATCCAGACAACACCTGGATTTAAATGTGTATCACCCACATCTAAGGCTAGAGAATGTGGGTTGTGGCCCTTTGTGCAGAGATGGAGGATGGCAAACCTGTGCTCTCCTCAGCAACACCCAGAATCCTACCTCATTCATTCTGGTGGTAGAAAAGAAAACTCACTGGATACTTGATGAGAACAAAAATAATGCAGGCGTTGGACAGACCTCGGTGCCCAGAGCACATTAGGAATTTATCCCAGGGTCTCTGTTCTGTCTTCTGATGTGTTGATATCATAAGCACAGCTTGGTAAGAATGCATTGGTTTTCGCAGCTCTATGCTCCAGTCCCTGAGCCACAAGTTTCTTTTTCTCAGTGATTACAACCCAAATTCTGCTATCAAATCCAGCCAGATTATCCGGGTCTTGTGGTCACTCCAGAACACTGACTGGAAAAGAAGAGATGGTGCTGGACAGGGTCAGGCTTATGTAGGCCCTCATGGTCTGGGAGCTGACTGCACGATTCTAGGTCATGGAAACTAGAGTGAGATGCTTTATGTGTAATGCTCATCCTAGCCTACACTTTTGAAGGGACTGGCTCCTTTTGTAAACACCGAGATCCTTTTGATTCCTCCTATCTATCTTTGTAATGGTTGTAAAGAAGCAAAACAGAAATCTCATCGTCATTTTTTGTAGATCCCCTCGAGATCTCCTTCCTTTTAGTTACCCGAAGTCTGAAATGTTATATGGAAGATTCCAGATATACCTTAAGTCACATGCCCCGAGTAGCATGCTCTCAAGTCTCACTTTGTCATGCTTTGTCCCAGCTACCGTGTAACCATCTCTTGGTCCAATATATCCATGCTGTATTCCATATGTACCAGTTAGTCTCTTCATAGCTCATGTGTTAGCACTGTTAGAACTGTTACTGTACTTAGTAATGACCCCAAAGATGGTGGTAATGGTGCTGGCAACTGGGGTATGACAAAGAAAAGCTCTAAGGTGTTTCTTTCAAATTGGTAAATATTCTTGGCTTAATAAAAGATTCTTACAAGCCCTAAGGTTCTAGGATTCTACAGCAGAGTAAAACCTTTTAAATGAGACCTCATTTACATATTATAAGTATTCTATTTTATTACTATCAATTATTGATCTTTATTATATTAATATAAGTATTAATATTTATTGTCTGATTGAGACATTAAACTTTATCATATTAATTTTAGTCATTTCTAGGGGCCGTGGACCATATGCCATGTTGATAAGGAGGGATTTTTTTGGCGATAGAAGCACTTTTCTTGTCATTCTACCCAATATGATCCTGATATCATAGTATGTAGAAAGTGCTGTGTGGTAGGAACTATCCCTTCACAGATATTACAGAAGAAACAATTAGGATGACAACAATAATCTATAGTGCTGATGCTAGCATATGTGTATATAACAGATACAAAACCAGCAATATCTGCTTGCAAAAAGGTAAAGGGAGACCTCAAACACCTCAGTCTTTATTACTGAGGTACGTTTCTTGGGGGCGCAGGACCCTCGATGGGACTTTAGGCACTGGTTAGCTTTTCTGTTTTTTTTTTTTTTCAATGTGCCCCCCCCTTACTATGAGCATCTCACCAAATGGGTACAATTCTAGCACTCAGTGTGTATTCTTAAAAATCCCACATGGTCCTTGAACCTAAGCCAACTTCCTCAGCTGCTGTTTAACCAAAGCAGCAGCAATCAGGATGATTTTGACTATAAGCTGTCATGAAAAGAAATCTTGAGGTGTCATAATTAAGACAAGTGATTACCTAACTGATATCTATTTTAAGAAATATTAATTTTCTTTTTGCCAAATGCAGACTTTGGTTTTTTTCTATCCTTGTATCACCCACTCAAACTTCAGTGCATAAAATAGCTTCCCGCTGAGTGAGTGAGTGACTGCGTTTGACTGTCACTGATAGTTTCATTCCATTGGACAAGAAGGGAGGGGAACACTGGAAGGCTTTCCAGATTGGGAGGGTCCCTCATGAGACTTTTTTCCCTCCGGTTAACACGAGACTTTTTTCCCTCCAGTTAAAAGTACTTGCATACTTCAAGTAACGCCATTGAGTCTGTCCCTTGTTCTTTTCCTTGAGTAAACTTCACACACAGGGCTTGTGAAGTCTTCATCTACTGCTTCGGTCCCTGGCTGCACATAGCCAGAAGTGCTCTTCAGATATGGGCGTTCACCTGACATAGTTCTCAGATGGGAAAAGGGCGTCCTTAGACATCTTCAAAGTTAACAATGATCTTCTCCTGAGGAGATGTTTCCTTTGAAGAGCTATTCGTTCACAGGCTTTTAGGAAGGGAGAAAATTGTTTTAATGACCTGTTATTAGAAATATCCACTATCATCAGACTTATTTTCATCTTTCAAATCCTTTTCAAATTCATGGGAAGAAATGACAGTAACATCCCCTGGGGAGCAAGAGCAGCATGGGGAAGGAGTTGGCCTGGGCTGACTTCTGCCAGCCGTATTCAATTTTGCCAGGGTTATTTTTGCCCTTGGCAATCTTCTTCCTCCCTAATTGCAGGGCCATATGGTGCTTTGTGGTCCCCCTCACTCACAACAACACACACACACACACACACACACACACACACACAGAGTAGTATGCATGTCCCCTGCATTCAGTCTTTGTCTTCTGTGCTCGGCTCAGCAGACTCGATCCTAGAGGCCTAGCAGTCTCCAAATGCTAGCCGCGAGGGCTGGGGAAGCCTCCGGCAGATGACTGCTCAGGACTAGGATTAAAGACACTGGGTAAGACACAGTGAAATAAGACTGAGCTTTGGAGGCGGCCAGGCATGGATTCAAGGCCTGGTACACACTGGCCATCTTCATCCATCTCAGAAACAGCACCCTGAACATTCGCTGAGGGCCTACTGTGTGCCAGTGTTCCCAGCGCTGTGAACTAACGTCCTGATCTGTATTTATCATGCTTGTTCTAAGGAGATGGAAGCTCGGGGCACTTGCAGAACTCACATAGCTCAGGCCAGTTTCTAACTGCAGTCTTACCAAACCACACTCTATATTATTATTTCAGGTGTTTTTAAAAATAATCTTTTGTATTTATTTACTTATTTATTGTCTTGCGTGCATTGGTATTCTATGTGCATATACGTACAATACTGTATGACAGTAGAAACGCTGAAAAGCTCTTGCAGTATGGTACAAAGTGGGGATCAAGCAATGAAAATAACTTTAGAATTAGAGTCTGAGCATCTAAGCATGCTTCTATTAGCATACAGTTCCCTGCATGGACACTGCACGCTCATTGTAAGCATGGGAACCAGTGTCACCCCTGTACAGCCCCTGGGTCACTGACCATTGATGTCACCCCCTATCACTGGTTCTTCAGCGCCCTCTATCGTGTCTGCCCAGTTAGGTGCTCAGTATGTTGTGGGATGAATTAAGTCCACTAATTTGAAATAAATACAAAATCAGTCACAAAATAGACAGTCTGTGTGTGCCAGAATCCATTCTAAGCGCCGTGGAGAGGGGCATCCCAACTCTCCACCTAAGCTTACCTTTCAGTGGAAGGAGACATAAGAACAGTCATCTGTGCTACCACATGCTGCAAAGGAAGTTTACAGACATGTAGAGAGCCTGGGGCGGGGGTTTGTATCGTGCTGACCTGTGGACACCATTGTGGTACTGTAGAGGGGAGACAGACCAAGGAAAAACAGACAGCCATGCAGGGACCTGTCTACCAGGAAATGGGGAGAGAACCCAAATTAAAGAACCTTCACCGGGGTAGCAGTACCCAGACTGTTCTCTCACAGGCCAAGTAGCCCAGAGCTGACACGGCAAGTAGGGTCATGGTCACCTGACCCTACCTTCCTTCTCCCGCTCTGCCTGCCCTCCCTGCCGTGGGCGTCTTCTCACTGCGTGCTTTGCATCCTTCCCTGTTTCCTCTTATTTTCCTTCTCAGCTCTCCTGTATCCTAAGCTTGCCATGTAGATGAGGATGATTAAACTCCTGATCCTGATGCCCCCACCTCCTGAAGAGGATTGAGGATGTGCACCACCACACCTGCTGTATGCAGTGTTGAGGTTCAGACCCAGGGCTTGGCACTTGCTCGCCTAGCACTCCATCCCTGAGCACCAGCCCTGCTTCGCCTCAAGCCTGAGCCGCCATGTTCCCATAGGAGCCACTCTCACATGGAAGAGTTAGAAAACTGAATGCTTTCTCTGCCGAAGGATTTTCCCTGAAAGACATGCCTAATACTTCTGCATAGATGTTATTGGTTAGGTTGTAATAGTCTTGGCTCTGTGGCTGCAAAGCAGGCTATATAAGTAGTTTCTGTTCCAGTGTTTGGCATGGCTCTGGGAATTAATGTCCTATTGCTGAGAAGGGATGGGAGAATGACAATAAAAATCCAGGCCACAAGCAGCACTCATGAAGCTTTGGATGTGTTCAAGGCCACTGTTTCCAGAGAGGAAGCCTGAGAGCAAAGTGGGAGTGAGGTCAGAAGTTTTTGGGGGGCACTGGTATGGTTTTGCTTTTATTTCAGTCTTTAAACTTATCATTCATTATCCTTTTAAAAAACTTTTGCATGCCAGGGCATAAGTAGATAACTTGTCCAGCCTGTTCTTTCTTTCTACCATGTGAAGCCCAGGATTTGAACTCAGGTTGTTAGCTTGGTAGCAATTACCTTCATCTTCAGAGTTATCTTGTCACCCCCATTGTTAGAATTTTTAAAATTCTCATAATGAGAAACTATTGAAACATTAAATAGAAACTTTCTGAGTTCTATGGTAAGGGGAGGAGCTTGCTAGTGGCAGGGCATTGGGGTGATGGGTAGGTCAGACAATGAGGAGTAGCCAGGTTTGCAGTACGTATTAGATACAAGACAGTAAATGAACCACTCCACACAGCTGCTGAAGGGTGTGCTCATACCAGAAAATAGCCTCAAGAGCAAAGCCTTGAGACTATTGCTGGGTTCAAATCCTGGCCCCTCCAGTTTCTAGCCACATAACCTCGGGCATCTGCACTGTCGGGCTGGAGTGTCATATTAATTTTATTATTTTTATAAAGAAACATAATAGTAAGCTAAGTTGTAATAGCTGATGTTATGAATTATGATTACATATGTCTTTGGAATAGTTTACAAGTCATAGAACCAAACACAGTGAAGAGGGTTTCTGTTTATCCTTCTCCCAGCTGCCCCCATGATGGTGTCCTCAGCATGCTGCATATGGATTCTAATATGCTCACAGAGCTCTAAGTGGACATGTCATGTGGTTGTTGGGTAACCATGACAACAGACGAAATTCCTCATCATATATGTGGCCATGGGTCTTCATTAGAACAGATAAGTAGATTTTTTTCCCCTAGAGATTTAGCATGAGAAGAAAAATCCAGCTAATGCTCAGAATGTATTCAGAAGAAGCATCATAAATGGCCTGTCCTGTGAGCCAGGCACTGTTGGGTACTTCTTAGGGGACTAACGCGTTCTGCTCTCATAGCAAACTGAATGCGTGAGACTTAGCCTCTGTTTTCAGAGGGGCCAAGAGGGCCTTCGAGAAGCAGCCTTCAGTTCAGTTCGAGACTGCTGGCATTCTCCCACTGTGCTGTATGCCCTTGCCAAGGAGTTTTGTGATGTAACAGAGGGCAAAGTGCACCCTGACATGGATAACAGTCGTCACAAGCATTTGGCAAGTGGCATCTAAAACAGCCTTCTGAATAGCGCCTTTTCTGCTTAACCTTCTGGATGGCTATGGTATTGGCCTTGCTACAGGTGCTTGCTGCATCTGTGCCATGGGCTTGGTCCTGTCTGTGGGCTCTTCACTCAGACATTTAGTTAACACCCGGTTAAGGCAGGCGTTCTCACACATCTGAGCTAATGCATCAGCAAGGAAAATATGGGCCTGAATTAATGTTGGTTAAAGAATTACAGTTGGAGAGCATCAACCAGTGATAGAGAAAGAAGAAACATCTTAAAAGAAGTGTGCCGAAGGCAACCATAATATCCATTAACTGCTGTGTGTGTTCTGCATAACTATTAATAGTTTATGTCTATGTATCTGAGCTTAGGCATGTGTGTATGTTCGTGTAAATGTTTCAGGTGTATCTAACCCATGGCCTATAAGATGCATGTGGCCAAAGAGTTATTCGTGCAGGCCAACACAGAATTCTAAAATTACTGAAAACCTTATGGGCTATTTTGAAGGGCAGAGTAGTAGTCTGGTTGCACAGTTCTTGAACATTAACATTGTGGATGGCAATGTTGCCATCACAGTGTTAAAAACTTGAGACCTGTCCGCCTCTAGGCCACTTTTAGGTATATGTGCAAAACCATTAAAGACAGATGTTTAATAAGATCTCATACATGATTGTTTATAGCAGAACACTTCACTGTGGCCAGAAGGTATAAACAATCTGAATGGTTATCAACTAATGAGTTGATGAATAAACAAATTATAGTATGTCTACATGAGAGAATACTGTTTAGTGATGAAAAGTATTGAAAGATGTGCTGCATGGTGCACAGATCTGCAAAATGTATTTGTGGAAAAAGCCAGGTGCAAAGGACCATCTAGTTTGTGATTGAATTTCTGTGAGAGCTATAGATCATGCAAACTAAATTGGGTGAATCTAGAAGCTGGAGAAAGAAGGGAACATGGGATGGATTCTTTGTGGTTCTGTGGTGATGAAATAGCACAAACTGGGTAATGGTGACCGCTGGGCATTGCCTGTATGCTGTCCCTCAGTCACACATTGAAATAGCTAATTTTTTTTTACGCCTTAAAAATAAAAACCAGTTATGAGAGGGGTCTGTTCAAGACTTATTTCTTCCAAGCGGGGATCAATTTTATAGTGTAGAAAAGTATGCATCCCAGGCAGACATGGGTTAGTAGCAGTATTTTTGAATGGCAAAGTGATATTGGTATAGTGACCAGGTTTCTCTGTGGGAAGAGAGCTGAGAACTGACACTTGTAGGGTATGTGCTCTGCCAGCCCCATGCAGAGAGCTTAGCTGGATTATCAAATTTAAATGGTCCAGCAGCCTTTGTGGTGAGTGGAGCTTTCTTCATGTTGTAGAATTAGTAATTGAGATGCAGGTGGCTCTGTAACCTGTCCAGCATCCTGTGGAGAAGTAGCGTTTGTAAGCACTGGATGCTTTGGCTATCCTACACTGAAGGAACTGCTGGCATCTTGAATTTAGCCTGAGATGGATTTTGCAGTGAATTTGTGTCTGTTGACTTGGAGTAAAAGGAAATCGGTGTAAAAACAAGGGACTTCTGTCCAAATAACCCGTGTTCCATTCTTTCAACGCCTTGCCTTCAGTTTTTCATTGCTATAGATGACAACATTTAATAAACACGTTTTTATTAACGTACTATCTTCTTTTTGTCTTTTGTACATGTGCTTAAGTGTGTATAAGTGTGTTTATGTATGTATCATGGTCACATATGTGGAGGGCAGGACAACCCAGCACATCATTCCTCACTCACCAAATTGTTTGAGTCAGTGTCCACCTCTGTGTATGCCAAACTAGCTGCTCTGCAGGCTTTGGGGAATTCTCTCCTCTCCACCTTCCATCTTGCCATAGAACCATTATTAGTATTACAGCTGCAAAGTTCAACACTAGGATTTACTTGCTGTCACCCCTCTGCTGTGATAAATACAAAAAGCAACCTGGGGAGAAACTAATTTTTTCTTACAACTCCATGGAAGTCATGGCAGGTACTCAAGGCAGGTATTGGTGTAGAGATCATGGAAGAATGCTGCTTTTCTCGCTTGCTCTCCATGGCTTCCGCCCCATGGCTTGCTCCCCATCGCTTACTCAGAGTGTTATTGGTTTAGCATTGATTCAAGTAAGTTGGGTCTTCCCACATCAGTCTTTAATCAAGAAAATGCCCCGTATACATTCCTCCAGGCAAATCTGATGGCAGCAACTCCTCCCTTGAAAGTCTGTAGCTTATATCAGGTTGACAAGAACTCACCAGCACATGGGGTCTGGAGATTCAGTCAGGTCCTCACACGTGCATGGCAAGTGCTTTGCTCTCGAGCCATGTCCCTAGAACATACATACTCTCCTCTCCAAATCTTGGTCTTGTTTCAGGTGACTCCAAAAAGGGTGATCTATGAAAGATGTTTATGTAGGGATCAATGTTCCCCATTTTCTGTGAGACTGCCACCTGGCACTTGTAATCTCTCTAAATCTGTGGATGTGTAGATGTAAGGCCCCACAATGTCCTTGTTATGCCATTCCAAACTCGGGAAGCAGAGAAAATGCCAGAACTGAGACCTGGGCTTCTGCTTCTTAAAGAGGTGGCAAAGGGCTGTGGTATTTCCCCTGAAGTTTCTGCCCGAAAGCATTAAGTTTGGACGGTGATTACTAAGTCTGGAAGTAACCTGATGAAGATTAGAAATCACAGAATGTAAACATCCCTCTGAACACTGACAGCCCATCTCTCTTATTATATGTATGTATTATAGGTTTCAAATCCACACCTAGGAATTCTTTTGTCCTTTCTGAATCCTGCTTTTTGGCATTTGAAGGTCTCAGAACTTAATGTTGATGATTGGTAGCAAAGCTAGGAGCTGTGGGTTTGATGGCGGTTCATTTTTTTAACCTTTCAAAGATTGTTGTTGTTCAAGGAATATTAATTCACCAATTAGCCCACATTGCCAGTTGTAGGAATAACCCCATCTGGGTATTGAAAGAGCAATCCCAGATATGGACAGGGTGTTATTGGAGTAATTTGAAGTTAATTTTCATAAGGAGAAGAGTTCATTATCAAATTCCTGTTTTTATATGGCCATAATGCAGCGGCCGCACCTATGAACTAGTTTACATGCTGATACAGCATTCTGGACAGCTTGGTAGCATAGTTACTGGGTAGTGTTTGTTGCTAGGACAAATGAAGCTGTTGCCAGAGGTGTGCTCATGGGGCTCATATCCCTGCCTTTGTTACAGTTCAGGAACTAGTCGTTCCAGTGAGGCGACATTTGTTTTACAGGCAGTAGTTCACAAGTTACCTTAATCTGAATAGTCATTTTTTGTCAAAAGGAGGCGGGAGACAAGAGCAGTAAGACCTTCACAGTGAAATGAGCATCAAGTCAGGCAAGGGGAGGGGAAAACCAGAAGAGGAAGGGAAATAATCAGATAACTATCCTGGCAGTGGAGTGGAATAATAAATATTGCCCATTCATAATTATATCAGTTCGGCATCATAAATATATGTTGTAACTATTGAATGTAAGATACGTTTTTAAAAAAACTAATTATATAGTTCAAAAGCTTCTCTCTTGTTTCTGCAGACATTGAGAAGCCCTCTGTTCCCAAATGTCACATTTTCCTAAGTACCTTGAACTCCTATTGGCTGAGATTTGGTGGCATTATTGTAATTCTTAAGACAGTAAGTGATGAGCACAGGATTGTGGGACATAGTGATCCAGTCAGTCCTTACACAGCATGCGAATGGATTTCCATCATTGAGCCCACGGTGTAATTAGGCACATTCTGTGGGTAGAGGATTGACAGGATGGTTATTTCATCCTTTTGTTTCTTTCCATACACTTTTACAACGCACAGGCTCTGAATAACTGTAATCGGAGCGCTATGTGATACAGTCTAAGAAGTTAATTCATTTATTTCAGACAGTCGCACACTGGAAAGTGCCGATGTCCTTGGTTCACATTGTGTGAAGCTAAGTTAAAGGTATTGATACATCATCCTTCTGTGCAGCGTATTTAGATTACTCAGATCAGTTTGACTCTTCAGTAAGGACAGGACTATTGAGTGTCCTCAGTTTATCTTAGTTCAATGGGTCTAAAATGCATTTGGCATTACAGGTGTTAGGCTGGTATTTTTCTGCAGCTACCATGGATGCTTTCTTAGAGAGGAAAAGGGGATAGAAACCCATTGAGAATTGACACGGTCTGTGAGAGCAGTGTTGAGTATCATTATAGATCGGATGAAGGTGTCCCGCCTTGGATTTGACTCAGGAAGATACTCCAAGATGAAAGGAATTTGGCTTTAGAGAAGAAGGTGGCGGAGGGTCAGAAGGACCTCAGAGCAGTGTGTGCAGTTGGCACTGAGAAGTAATGAGTGGGTTTTTAAAGTACCGAGGGGGTTGGGCTCAGGGAGGGACGGCTCCAAGCAGGTAGCACCTGTGGACCTCTAGCACCAAGGCACTGCTTTTACATGACAGATGTGAATCTGTACCGCCATGACCTGTGGCTTGAAGGGCATCATTTGTAGATTATTAATGAGCTGTGCTGGGAGATTTGCCAGTTTTTGTCTTATGTTTTTCTGGATCTTGGCCAGTGTCAGTGGGTGAGATACAATTTCCAAAGAGAGCTATACAATGCTGAGAGAGAGTTAGAAGAAGGTGGATAAACTCAAGGAATCCTGTATAGCTGCCATTTCAGATCTCCACCTATGGTGATCTACAGAGCCTCTCTTGTTGTGCAACAAGGTCTCCACACTGGACGCTGTCCACTGTCTTCAGACTCACCAGGGCAGCCGGGTGTGATGGGATGACCCTGAGACGGGCCAGCATGAGGGAATTGTTCTTGCATCCCCAGTGTTTGCCTGGTCCTAGGTAAGCCAGCATTCTCATCTGTGCTACAGGAATTCAGTGATGCTCTGGGACACCCGTGCATTTGCTTTAGGAATTTGTCAAATGGCAGTCTAGTCATCCCCAATGCCTATTACTGATCTATATGGGAGAGGAAAGTAGCCACACTGGAGGTTAGCATTTATAAAGTCCTGTGCAGTGCCAGGTCCCAAGTACCAGGAACCTATTGTTTGGCCTCACATTGAGAAATTCTTTTTTCTCAGTCTCTTTTCCTTTCTTCTCTTGGTCCCTTCTTTTTTTTCCTCTCAAACTTTTTGAGACAGGGTCTCACATAGCCCAAGCTGGCCCGTTTTAGTTAGGGTTTCTAATGCTGTAAAAAGACACCATAACCAAGGCAACTCTTATAAAGGAAACATTTCAGTGGGGCTGGCTTACTGTTCAGAGGTTTAGTCCATTATTGTCATGGCAGGAAGCATGGTGGCATGTAGGCAGACATGCTGGAGAGGTAGCTGAGAGTTCTACTTTGGATTCACAGGCAGCAAGAAAGGCCTGTCTTGAACATCTGAAATCTCAAAGCCCAACCCCTGTGATGTACTTCCTCCAACAAGGCCACATTTCCTAATAGTGACACTCCCTATGAGCCTATGGGGGCCATTTTCTTTCAAAGCACCACATGGCCCCACCTTACTGTTTAGCTAAGGATGCCCTTGAACTTTTGATCTTCCTACTTCTGCCTCTGGAGAACTGGGGTTCCAGGTGTGTGCCGTCATGGCTGTTTTATGTGGTGCTGGTGAATAACCTCAGGGCTTCGTGTATGCTAGGCAGCTTCTCTCCTACATGAGCTGCACCCTAGCCCTCTTAATCACATCAGGGTTTTTCTAACAGTATTTTGAGCTCCTGACCAGAAATGAGTACTTCTTTTCTTTGTAACATTTCCTCTTCTTCTGAGAACCTCAGTAGACTGCTAAGAGACCCTATCCCTCCTACAAGGAATACAGCAAACGTTTCTGTTGAGTTTCCTGAATGTATCGATTTATATAGTTTCGTGGTTTTGAAATCTAGATAGAACTTTTAGTTCTGAAAGAATGCTGTGGAGTAATAAATTTCTCCTTGGACCTTTTTCTCTTTTCTTCCTTAGTACCGCGCCCCCCCCCCTTTTGGGTTGTCCCTCTTTCCTAGTTCCTCCTTCTGTTTTCTTTTTTGTATTATTATTTTTTATTGGATATATCCTTTATTTACATTTCAAATGTTATCCCTTTTCCCAGTACCCCCCCTCCCGGATAGCTCCTATCTATCCTCCCTCCCCCTACTCCTGTAAGGGTGCTCCTCCACCCACCCTACTCCCACCTCCCACCTTTGATGCCCCTACACTGGGACACCTATCGAACCTTCATAGGACCAAGGACCTCTCCTCCCATTGATGGCTGACAAGGCAATCCTCTGCATGCAGCTAGAACTCTGCATGTGTACCCCTTGGTTGATGGCTTAGTCACTGGGAGCTCGGGGGGGGGGGTCTGGTTGGTTGATATTGTTGTTCTTCCTATGGGGTTGCAAACCCCTTCAGCTCCTTCAGTCCTTTCTCTAACTCCTCTATTGGGAACCCTGCGCTCAGTCCAATGGTTGGCTGTGAGCATCTGCCTCTGTATTTATAAGGCTCTGGCAGGGTCTCTCAGGAGACAGCCATATCAGGCTCCTTTCAGCAAAGAGTTCCACTGAGCATTTTTTTTCTTTCTGTAATTGACCTTGTAGTAACGTGAGGTCCTTGTTGTCCATGGTTTACACGTTAGGGTTTCTTTGGTAGCTGGGTAGATAGCAGGTCACCCTGGACATCTATAATGTCATGTCCCATGAATCTGCAGTAGAAGAATTCCTACTTGTTTTCTTGAGTGATAGAAAAGTATAGAAAGTGTATTAAATCCTTGAGAATAATGTTTTTCTCAATGGTTTCAACAATAATTTCCAGATCTTTCCATTGCTAAGAGTTACTTCTTTAAATGCTTGTGCAGTTGAGCCCTAGCATATACAGTAGTTTCCAAGAATATAAGAAAAAGAAAATCAGTTAGAGTCAATAGTCCTCTTAAACAGTTCTCAGTTTTGTACATCATCTAGTAGTTCATAGAGTAAGTTGCTCGCACTGAGATGTCTGTAGAGCAGAGACCAGTGAGAAAGTCCCACTCAGCTGCTGGGCACAGTGGTGTCAGTTCATTCAGATGGAAAGCAACACCATTTCCTGACTGACTTTTTATCTTCTGGGATTCCCCACTTTCCCTTTCCCAGCTCCCCCCTCCCCATAGTTCCTGACCTTGCTGATGTTATTAAGGCTCCCCTCATTAAACGAACCTCATAGTAATTCTAAAAGATACCTCCTGGGCCTTCGGAGTGGTCTGATCCTAACAGGCCTCATTTGGCTTCCCCGGCATCTGAATAGTATTTTGCACATTGAGCTAAATGGTTGCCCTGCATTGCACAACAGGTTAGTGGCCCTCGTGAATACCAAGCATCCTAAGAGCATGTATGTTTTTCAGCTTGATCTTGCCATCTGTGATCTTTGCCAGCAGAGATATGTGCACCTTGACTCTGTTCTTGGCTCCCAGGCCATAACCATTTTCTTGAAGAAACAGGTAAATAGGTCCTTTCAATGGACAGTGAGGGGTCCTAGTGCATGCCAAAAGAATAAATATATTCTGTGAAAAACCAGATTGAGGATTACTTAGCTCAGCTTGAAGCCTAAAGAACATTTCTCTTACTCAAGTAAGGATGGATTACATCAGTATTTTATGCTGGGACCATAGCAGGTGCAAGTTCTTCAAACACAGGCAATGATGGTCTGTTCCAGACTCAGCTAAGTTAGCCAAGCCCCCATCCCTTGGAACATTTACTTGGGAAGGCTTATGAGGAACTTGAAGTGCCTGACAGATTAGAAAGAGGAGATAATGCAAGAGCAAATCATGGAACAGCATTTGAGAACTGTAAAATGTGTACATATTACCTCACAAACTCTCTGAAGCCCCGTGGAGGACTTAGGGCGGGTTCCTGATGGAGCCACATTTGTGTTTACAATGGGCAGCTGGGAGGGAAGAAGCCTCATCCTCACATTATGCTGAGATCATAGGCACAACTTTGCTTTCTGTGGGGAAACCATGAAAACAGGAATCATTTCTCAAAGAAGAGTCCTATTCTGACACGAATGAGCTTCCTATGGAGTGTGTGACAGTGGAACCGTCCTGACCTGCTGGTATTTCCTAAGGCTGACCCAAGAAGCATCAGTCCTGTGGGGTGCCCTATGTTGAAAGAATTGAGTAAACGGAGCATCATTTAGTTTCCTGGAAATCGATAGCAAATGAAAGGTTTTGAGAAAGCCTTGTGTTGGACCTAGCACTTTGTAAAACTTAGGGTATTTTTATTAGTAATAACAGTCACAATTGTATGCTACTCTCTGCGGGGGAGTACTGTACTTGGCGGGGGCCATTGAGAGAGTGAAAAGGGGGAAAGAAATTTCTATCTGGTTTCCCCTTATGGTTCTAATCTCTGGTGGATATCTTTTCATTGCAACAAAGGTTGGGAACACATTGCAGTCATAAGCTTATATAGCTGTGAAGAATAATAATGAAAATGTTGGAAGAATTCATCCCTGATACATTAAATCCCATTCAACTAATAGATGAGATTAATGTCCAGTTAGTTTACATATCAACAGAGAAATTGTGGTTTCTTTGTAAAAATTCCTTTTCTACTATTAGTCTGTAATGACTTTCCATTGTATTATAATCCAAGAATCAGTGCATAAAATCCTTGCCCTAAATTGCTTAGTAACATATGACAGGGAGCACAGCCCTATCATAACCTATGAGCCAACCAATACAAAGCTGAATCATTTACAACTCAAGTATGCATGTTTACATTAAAATGGAGAATTCCTACTGTTCATGAATATTCATTGTATTATATATTTACTCAGTAAGTAATAAAGTCCTCAAGTCGATATTTTCTGAAACCAATATTTCAAAAACTAATGGCGTGTCCACATAGGTATTTAAATATTTAATCAGTTCTATACATCTGTTGCACTTGTTTCAAAGCTGTGCCTATTAAGACTTTTAAAGAAACACTGTTTTCCAGTCTCCTCCTCACGAGTATCTGGAAGGCCAGTTATTAAAGGAATATGGCAGCCAGTTTCTCTGCCTTGCTGTAGCTGCTGGGTCAGGACTTTTTGATTCTGGTTAAAGACTTTGTAGTTAAAACTCACCCTCTTTCCAGTGTAATCTTTGTGATAGCATGTAAGTGTAACTGTATCTTCATCTGTCATCAAGCTCACATTAGTAAAGTGGGAAAGGACCCATCTGTGGAAGTCTCGTCTTGGTGGTGGCTGGGGTATCCCATGTCTGGGTTTTTCTAGTGATTTCTGTGTTTATCCATGGAGCTTGTGGGTGTAGAGTGTTAGTCTCCAGGTTCACTAAGGTGTTTTCCAGAATGGACGTGGTAGCGGTAGCATTTGGGAAGCGTACAGTGCCGAGGGTCTATACTCTTAGCTTCTTCCATTCCTCTCGAGGTTTCCCAGACACAGAAGCTTCTGACAGACACTTTGGCAGAACATCACCCAGCACCCTGAATGTTTTATTTGTTGTCGTGGGGGGCATGCCATGCATGTGGAGGTCAGAGGACAGCTGTGCAGTTGGTTCGTTTTCTCCTGGATTCTGGGGATCAAACTCACGTTACCAGGCTTGTGGGGCTAGTGCCTTCTTGCCAACCCTTCATGGATCTTTGTTTTTATTTTATTTTATTTTATTTTATTTTATTTTATTTTATTTTATTTTATTTTATTTTATTTTATTTTATTTTATTTTATCTTATCTGATCTGATCTTATCTATCTTATCTGATCTTATCTTTAAAAGATGGGTCTCGGCTGGGCAGTGGTGGCGCACGCCTGTAATCCCAGCACTTGGGAGGCAGAGGCAGGAGGATTTCTGAGTTCGAGGCCAGCCTGGTCTACAGAGTGAGTTCCAGGACAGCCAGGGCTACACAGAGAAACCCTATCTCCAAAAAACCAAAAATAAAACAAAAAAAAAAAAACAAAAAAAAACAAAAAACAACAAAAAAAAAAAGATGGTTCTCAAGCCCTGGATAGCTAGGAACCTATTATGTAGATTAGTCTCTGCCTCACAGTTGCTGGGATTAAAATCATGTGCCTATATGCCTGGCCCCTTCATACAACATTTTAATTAACAGTTGCTATATTGAAAATAGATATATAATTGTGATTCATGGGCCCATGCAACTGGCTTTTTTTGTATCTGGGTTTCTGCCACACAGAAATCTCTACACTGTTCTTGCTCACAGCAACAATATTATATAATTTAGGGGTGTTTGTTATGTCTCTCCATCTACTAGATTATAAGGTCCAGTAGAAGAAGACATTGGTTTTATTTATGTATTATTTTTGTTGTATGCAGCATCTTAAACTTGGCACACAGCATTTAGTAAAAATTTACTGAAAGCAAGATAGTGGTGCTTATCAGGTGTCTTATTTTATGAATATAACTTAACATCTTGTGGTGCTGTCAGCTCAGATTTAGTCTAATAAGCTACCCACTCGGGATTCTAGGGTTTCACTGTGACTCCTAAGGCCAAGACCTCTTAACCATTCGTTTGTGGGACAGTAAAGCGCCAAGAGCTCACTTCCTCTTGTGACGTTCATCAAAGTTCCTCTGTACTTTTTATTTCCACAAAAATTCGAACAATAACTCTTTTCTTTGCTGCATTTGTACTGGGACAGACACAACCCTAATCTTTATAGTGTTAATATTATGGTGAATGAGGGAGAAAATGACTATGCAGAAACATAAACTAATTACAGATTGTGGAAGTGCTATGAGGGAAAAATGAGTGCCCATCAGAAGACAGTAGGGAAATGACATTTCTAGTCGTGGTCGTGGGAAGCTTTCCGGAGGCATGAATATATTCAAGTGAAATTTGCACCATAACTTCTTGCTATATTTAAGCAACTAACCAAATGGATTATTTTTCCAACCCATGTCTACTCAGCAATTAGCATAGGCTGGATAATACTCTAGGATTTTAGAATTAAACAGTAACAAGACAGCAGTGCTCCATCTTCTCACAGAGCTTGTATGCTTGCATAGGAAGGTGTTTTCTGTTGCACAGGACTTAGAGGGAAAATACATCTGGCATAGCAGTGTGCGGAGCATACTTTTTCTGCAAAGCAGAGCTGTTCCAAGATCCCCAGAGGATGTTTGAAATAGCACCAAGCCTGTATCAATATGTTTGTCACTGTATCTCCATACTTACAATAAAATTTAATGTATAAATAGACGAAGTGAGAGATTATGAGCAACAACAACTTCTATGATATCAGGTATGTGAATATTGTCTCTCCAGAGTGTCGTAGTGTTCTTTCTGCATCTTCTCATGTTGGTGCCTCTTCCATCTTAACTGTGAACATTTTGCACAAGCAGTGAGTAAGTTTGCAGTTTGAGGTGTGAAAGCAAAGCTGGTATGAATGCCTTTCCTTCCTTTCAGTTTTGTGGGTGGAAGATTTATGCACACTGAGATACTTAGTAACTTCAGCCCAGGACTTGAGAGGGTCCAGCCTATAAGTTTTTTGTATCCCTGTGGTGAGATGCAACATCATGGGCACGGGACTGTATCACAGAAGCTGTTTACCTCATGGTCTGGAGAAACAGAAAACTTCCTAATGTGAAGAGGAATAAAGCTGTAATAGAGAAGGCCAGGCTAAGATGCTTCGCTCCTCGGCACCTCCAACCTGTCCTTCCATGGTTTCACACTTAGGTAGTTATGCTTTGAATATATTCATAGATTAAACCATTCATTAGGCTGGAGCTCCCAGTATATCAGTGCCTCTGGAAATGCGTTAACACCTAGAGATGTATGTCGCTCTCTTTTCTTTTATCCTCTCTCTCTCTCTCTCTCTCTGTGTGTGTGTGTGTGTGTGTGTGTGTGTGTGTGTGTGTGTGTGTAGCCCAGAAGTTGGCATCCAGCATCTTTCTCGATTGTTCAGCCTCTCATTTGTACCTGGAGCCTGCTGATGTGGCTTGTCTAGCTAGCTAGCCTGATCCAGGAATTCCTTGTCTTTGATTCTCTAACTCTGGGCTTGCATGTGGATCGCTCTGACTGCCCAGCATTTATGGATGGGTGCTGAAGGGCGTGTGCAGTGTAGGAAGAGGGGAGTGGAGGTGGCAGAGAGGCTGGAGCACAGGTATAGTGGAGGAATAGGAAGGGCAGAGTGGGAAAGCTCTAAAGGAGGAATAGAAGCCATTGGATAGGTGAGAGGCTATGACTTGGAATCAAGGGCCAAGGAACTTTCCCTAGAAGGTGACATTTGAGTTAAACTTGAAGGAGGTTTGGCAACAGCCTTAAGGCTTTGTGGCACACTGGCCATCTATAGCCTGTTGAGGAGAGTCAGCCTGCAGAGGCACAGATGTGCAAACCTGATGTCTGCCTTTGATCTCCAGAAACCATGTAAAGGTGGAAAGAGAGAAAGGAGCTGTCCTTTGACATCCACATCTGTGCACATACTGTCCTTTGACATCCACATCTGTGCACATACTGCGCCTGTGCGTGCACATACTGGAGTAAAGTTTGAAACACTGGCCATGTGATAGAAGGATGTGGGCAAGAGGCCTTTGAGGGAGGATTCTCCCTGGAGTGCGTAGGAGTAAGGAGGCCACTGAGAAGGACACCCTGTGGTGGCTTTACACTTAGGAATGAACTTCAGAATCAGTAAAGTGAGTTTTTATCCCAGCATAGCCGCCATTTAAATATAGCAAGTATGCCGTTCTTTTCCAGCCATGAGTGTGAGCTCTGTGCTGGCGACTGAGATGAGCTTTCAAGAAGAAAGGATGCCAAGTTACACCTTAGTCAGGTTTTGTGGTGGTAACAGGGAATACAGATCTCTGCCGTTAGCTGAGTGCCTGTTATCGTCATCGGTGCTGCTTTTGATTATCTCACTGATCCAGTTCCTCTGCCTCCTAGAAAGGTGTCAAGTGTGTGTTCTAAACCTGCAATAGGAACTGTAGGATAGTGCAACAGTGTAGCCTTTGATCAGTGTTGGTCAGCCTTGCCCACAGGGCAGCTCAGATTATTGCCAAGCACTGCTGCTGGCTGAGGATCCCAGTGAGTGATCCCTGTTTATAGGGCAGTGGGTGGGGACCTTGGGTAGTCAGCTGGGATGGTAAAGGTGCCTTTCCCCACTGGATTCCTCCATTTTCTTCATAAATTTAGAAATAAAAGAACAAGAACTTGTAGTACAGATGTCTCCAAGCCCTGATAGACCTTGTTGCTTTGTCCTGTGTTTCATCTTCTTTGTGTCAGCCATGGCGGCCTTTGGCCGGAGGAAGCTGCAGCTTTGCTTGCGTGCCTCTCTTGCTGCATTACCGTTACAGAACAAGAAAGAAATCATACCCTTAACCACATTTTCTCATGTGACTAACTTGGGAATTGCTGCTGCCTTCAATTTCTCATTCCTCTTTTCAGAAATGACTTGAATTTTGTGTTGAATTAGAAAAAGACTTTCTGAACGCCCGAGCTCCCTTTACCGAGCTCTCGCCACTGTGTTCTGGTTTCTCAGGTCACACCCATGGACCACCACGCGATAGCTGATGGATTTAGTCAAGACGGACGCTTTTCCGTCCTGGGTAGAAAGATGGGTTTCCCTGAAGATGAGACAGTAGCTGCTAGGTAAATGGGTTAAGACTTCAGGATCTGAGGAGAGGGCTGTGTAAGGGCTCCCCTGGGTCATTTATCACCTCCCCAGCTGCCCCTGCTGACAGGGAGCTAATGGCAGTCAGCTTCTGCTGCTAAATGGAGGAGGTAAGGTCCTCGCCCCACCCCCACCCCCTTTGCCCTTGCCAGCAGGTGCTGTTGACAGGAGTGAAGAATTAGAGGAAACCCAGGCATGAGACCAATCAGAGTCCTGGGCTTGGGCATTCAGTTCACATATGGGGGGCAAACAACGGATGCTCCTTTTTTCCCCTTTTGAAAATAAGTTGACTTATTTTTCACAACAAATCCTTCATTTTCTAAGGACTAGTGGACAAATTTGCATCTTCAGTAAGATGCAATATCTCCTTGACAAAGTTGTTTTTGAAAGTTGGCCACTAATTCTTTCTTATTCTCTTTGATATCTTATGTAGTATTCTTGTATGTATAGTGTGTGTGTGTGTGTGTGTGTGTGTGTGTGCTCACGTGCACATGCCTGAGTGCACACACCCTCACATGTATAAGTACATGTATTTTATATAAATAGGTCAAAAGACAACCTCCAGTACCCTTCTGTCCTTACACTACAAAGCTTCTCTTAATGCAGGCTTCATTTGTAGCCAGTACCCTTTATTCTTCCAGTGTGTTAGCGTTCTCGATGCACAGCATGCCCTTTTATTGACTTTGACATAGCAATGTGTACTTTATGGGAGCTAAAATAAAACTCACACGTTCTTGACTATTTGGCTGGATGGCTGAGGCTTCAAGAATTACCATGACTCCGTGAGACAGAAACCCTTGTAGCCATTAAATCAGCAGGAGCTTTGTTCTTATATCCATCTGGAGCTGTTCTTAGAATTGCCCAGTCTTAGTTCTAAACATTAATTGTTGTCTGTCTTTGAATCCACTTATATGTTATTTATTAAAGAAGTAATTATTACATTCATTCAGTGAAAAGGAGACAGCCACAGGAAGAAGATCATGGTTGATGTGAGATTGGGAGGATTGAGGTTTTTCCAGTGTAGACATTATGTTCAAACAAATAGGCACATTCTTGTGAATCAATACCAGTGTTCGTGCTGAGTGCTGAGTGATTAACATGGTGCTGTCTACACAACATGCTGACCGTGTGTGATTGGTTATCTACAGATAACCCAAGGAGGTGTAGTGACCTTATGTACATTGTGTGAAAGGCTTTGAAAAATGTCGATTAAAGGTGGAGACCTGTGTTAAGGCATTAAAAATGCACCCTGCCTTGGAGAGTGGAGCTGGGCATTATGTGAGAAAGCCCGTGCTCTCTGACAGTATAGCAAAGGATCAATAGCTGGGCCATTATTTCTTGTGTATGTGTGGTGCTGCAGATCAAACCCAGACCTCCCCGCAAGAGAGGTAAGCTGTCTGTCCCTGAGCTACAGGGTCTGCCCGCCCCCGTCCCAGCAGCATCACTAGGCTTGGTGCCTTCGTCCTTTATGGTGTTTGCTTGAGTTTTGTGGAGGAGATAACGATAATTACAGCTGGTATTTCCCAAGTGCATATTCTAACCCAGCTAAGCATTTTACGTGAATAATGTGGGTTTTTTTAAACTATTATCATAATTATTTCTATTTCAGAGATAAAGAAACCATGATATTGAACGTAGCCATCATTGCTTAGTTTGTAAAACCCTGAGCTCTGAGATCTGAATTCAGATTTTGTAGTTTGTCTACACAAATTCTGGAAGAGCTCAAGACCTCTGTAGTGTTTAGGAAAATTATATAAAGTAGACATTGACTTCTGAACTCTGGCTTTCTTTGAAAACTGAGAGTAGAGACTAGGTTTTACTTGCATCTTTATCTTTAAGGGTAATACACACAAACATATATTTTTATCTATTTTGAATTAGGGTTTCACTGTGTAGCTAAGGCTGGCCTTAAATTCCTCATGTAGCCCAAGCTGCCTTCAAACTTGGATTCCTCCTGCCTCAGCTTCACGCGTGCTAGAGTTACAACCGTGCATCACCTCGCCCAGCTAACATTTATTTATATTTTAACAGTTTGGGTAACATAAAATTCACCCATTTGGAGTGTACAATTCATTGGTTTGTATTATCTTCACAGAACTACTGCAGCTAGTTAATTGCAGAATATTTTTGTTGTCCCCAAAGAAATCATATGCTCATTAGCAGTCATTCCTGAACTGTTTTTTTTTCTTTTAAACTAAGAAAACAAGCTGCCTAATATTAGAACCATTTGATATTCTTAATTAGTCACTGCTTTTCATTCACATAATCATTTCTTCGTACATTTTTAAAAATTGTCCAGTTGAAAATAATTGGAAATGAAACTGAATCTGTTAAACAGTTAAAGTGTCACCTGTGATGCTGGATAAAATCACCTTCAGTTCCCTTTATCACCGACAACCTTTCCCATTCAGATTGGCATTTCTCACTTCCTGAGTTGTACTCAGATGAACTGTGCGTCAAGATAATCTCCAGAGGTTGATCTTTGATAAGGACGCCCTCTCATGGTGAAGATCCTCATCCTTTATTTCCTGAATGTTTTTGCTGCTCTTTAGAATGAAGCAGCAACATCAGGAGACCTTTGCCCTCCTGTATTTAATGACTGCAGGCTTTTTGCAACAGTGTGTGCTAGCATTCTCCCATGATGTGTGCTAGCATTCTCTCCCACGTGCTGAGGGGAAGAGCAACAACTAATGCTCTGTGTGCTAGAATTTGCCCCTGAATGGAGTCTGGACTCTGCCTGCTTTCTCTTGTCAGGAGGTAATGTGATAGTATGCCATACAACTTGGCAATGGGATCCTGGAGATCCCGAGAATACTTTATCAGCTTTCCTCTCCTCTAATTTACCTCAGCCCACCTCATTTCTGGGCCCCTCACCCCACCCTGGTGTTTCTGTGACAGTAACTTTTCTTCAAATCTCATTCTGCTACTGACTAGCTATGTTATTTTGACAGATCACACAGCACCTCTTTCTACATATCATCTCACCTGTGATGATCCCTACCTACCTTCTAGGATTCCTGTGAAGATGAAACAAGATAATACATATAAACTATACACACTGGTGTAGATGTGGATTCCTGCGACCTCTGGGCAAGATTTGTCTTTTAGGCTTTTGTGCATGTTTAAATGCTTGTTGAATATATTCTCCTCATGTTCTTATTCTTTACACTTTCTCCCTTTCCTTTCCTTTCCTTTCCTTTCCTTTCCTTTCCTTTCCTTTCCTTTCCTTTCCTTTCCTTTCCTTTCCTTTCTTTCTTTCTTTCTTTCTTTCTTTTTTTTTTTTTTGGCTCCTTGGGGGGGGAAAAACAGAATATTTGTCTGTTTGGCTTATTCTTAATATGATTATCTTTCATTGCTCCCATTTTCCTATAAGTAACACAACATCTTCTTTTTCTATATGGCTGAAAAAATTTCCTTGTGTATATATACCCTGGTTTCCTTATCCATTTTTATGATGTTGGACATCTAGGTTGCTTCCATAATTTAGCTATTAAGAACAGAGATATAATAAACATAGATATTCAAATGTCTTTGTCATATGCTTATTTTGAGTCTTTTGGGTCAATACCAGGAGTGATATAGCTAACATATATGGAATTATAAAATGCCTTAATTGGCCACGAGTTTGTATCCTTCTGTGTAAATTAATTTGTATGTATAAGTTGATTTGTATGTCATCATCATTCTATGGTATATTCCCCAAAGGGGAGATGTTCTGTGGTACAAATAAGGGCAGAGGACATAAAAAGTGGTTAGAAACTAACCAGTTACACAATTTGGTCACAGAACTGGGCAAGACTAGTTCCTCTTCTATGACTTTTTTCCTTTTGAGCTGTAGACTTTGTCATTTGCTTTCTCTGTGCCCTTTTGTGTCATCCTGTGGTTCTGTTATCTAAGAATCACTGCTAAAGCCTAGCACATGTACCCATGTGATCACCGAGGGCAGGCTGCCTCCAAAACAACAGATATGGACAGTTTGAGTAGTTTCCCCTGAGCTTCTTGGATTTGGCACACCTTTCTTCTCTTTAACTCAAGTCAGTTGTAGAGAAAAGAGCTAGGGACCACAGAACCAAATTCAATACTTCCTATCTTAGATAGCCAGGTTCCTGAGTCCTCTGTGTAAGGGGCCATGCCGAGTGTGTGAATGGGATCTCCCAGTGCTATTCCTAAAACCCCATTAGGTGGTGTTCACACACCTGGAAGAGGTGGATGAGCCCCAGTTTATGAACTGTAGCTGCAAGAAGGAGATGTCTCTCTGTAGCTGCTATCAAGCATCGTTTCTGTTTAAGACACAGTTGTGGACTGTGCTTGTTTTAAGGTCTGGGATGGGGAAATGAGGGTACTGCTGTCACCCCTGTACCACGGTGGGGAAGCTTGGAAAAAAGAGTCCCCAGTTAGTGAAAAACCAACTCGCATTGACTACATACCTGTCCTTGAGATAAGAGGAACTGTATCAGCACTCAGGGCACATTAGAGATAATGTCTCCAGAGTTTTGGTCCTGCCCTTGCTGGGACCTGGTCTGTCTTCTTAAGTCTGTTTGTTGTATGCTGTTCTATATAATGACTTTTTAGTTATTTTCCTGTTAGGAATGAAGCATCAGTTCAGGCAGGACATGAGCCTAATCACATAGTAGACAGTTTGGACACAAGACAGGACTTTCTCTGCTCCGTTCTGTATCCCGTGTATGCCTGCTGCTCAGTGGTACTAACACGGTGTACTTCATCTCTGGGCCCTAACCCCTACGGCGACTGTGGCGACGCTCAGAAGCAGAACCTCTAGGGAGAGATTATAAAGGCTTAGGACAGTGTCAGTTACCCATGATGGAACTAATGGCATTTAAAAAGAAAGAGCTCAGGCTTTCCTCCCTCCATGTGAGGACAGGATGCAGAAACGGAGTAGCTACCCCCAGTCAGACTTCACGTGAAGTACAGGCTTGCCGGTCTCTGGTGTTGTGTCATAGCAGCTCCAGTTATGACAAAGCCTTATAATTTTGTTGAGGAGACGGTCTCCCTCTGATGCTTACAGATATCTACAGTGGTTTTCTCATTTTGTAATAAAAGAATTCAAGCCTTGGGCTCCAGATTGGATAAACAGACTTTGTTTTTATTGGGTTTAATTTTTGTTGGTATTTATGACAAAATGAAACTGATTCTTCACTTAATGAAATGCTAAACATTTCCTTTTGTTTAAAAAAAAATAAGTAGCATTCACTGATGTTAACTGAGGTGGGAAGACCCAACCACTATAGATACCATCGATCTTTAGACTGAATCCTAGACTATATATAAAGGCGAAAGCGGACCGAATGCGCTCGCTCCCGCTCTCTCTCCCTCTCCCTCTCTCCCTCCCCCTCCCCCTCCCCCTCCCCCTCCCTCTCCCTCTCCCTCCCCCCTTCCTGATTGTGAATGTGCAGCTCCCACTGCTTTTGAGTTCCTGGTCATTATAGTCTGTAACTATGAACCAAAATGAACCGTTCCTTAAGTTGCTTTTGTTATGATATTATGTCATAGCAACAGGAAAACAAACTAAGACAGTATACCATGAGCTTAACAAATGCCTAAGTCTAGAATATCCATCTACTACTGTTGGGAAGCAGAGTGTTTCTGTATCCTCCCCTAACCCCCTTGGCATACCTCTGTGTACTGTGTAGTCATACCACCCACACTATCTCTCTGCATAGTTTGACTGCCTTATAGTGATTTTGCCTTTTATAGACCATCATTTAAATGGTTATATACTACATGTAGCCTTGTAAGCCTGAGTTTGGGGATTAGTTTTTTCCACTTAGCACAATACATTTGAGATTCGTCCACACTGTTTTGTGTAACGCTTGTTTTGCTCAGTGTTGTTCCATTGCAGCGACGCACCACAGTTTGACCAGTTGAGGACCAATTGGGTCATTCCCAGTGTGAAGTGATTACAGATGAGGCTTTCATAAACATTAATATACATTTTTTGTTTGTTTTTAAACTTGCATTTCACTTCTCTGGAAGAAACACAGAGTTGGGTTATTGGATGCATGAATGCATGAATGAATCCATGAATGCATGGCTCATCAATGCTTAACTTTTTAATAAACTGTCATGTGTCATGTTGAAGCTTTTGAAAATACTTTGGTTTGAAGAGCAAACATTGACTAGTGCTGCTAATCTTAAGAGCTGTAGAACAAAGTATGAGAGGCTAGTAATGGAGTAGGCTAGAGAGACGGTGGCAGTGCACATTTCTGTCCTCTGTCGACATTAGCTGAAGAATGAATAGCATAAGGCTGGCCTCACAGTCCAGTATCTAGGATGTCTAAGAAATGCAAGCAGCTGTGTTACAAGATAAAACACTGTCTGTGTGTAGCTTGTTCAACTGTCCTAAACCATGAAATGGAAGTAATCTCCTTGAAGTCATGCTAGACTTTGGGAAACAAGACACAAATTAATGTAGCAGCAAATGATATCATTACACATTGGCTGTTGGATCTGAGTGAGGTGCTCATGGCCCCATGAGCAGGCTGGGCCTGAGACCCATTGTATAGCTGCAGGGAAAGAATTCCATTGAGAAGGCATGTCTGGAAACCTGTCTGTGTTGGGAACCTGAATCAGTAGGAGACAGCTTAGCAGCAGGGGGGTCAGTTCTAGGGTCTCTTAATCCACCTCAGCGGGGTCTTTGGGGGATTTCTAGAAGGGCTTTCTGTCCAGTGTCCTCTCCTCAGCTGCAGTGAGCAGAGTGTGATGGCAAAGAAGGTCACTTACTGATTTCCTCAGCAAGGGTCACTGAAGCCAGGTACACTAAAAGTAGTTTATGGACCATAAAATGTGCATAAGAAGCAAATAGCCATTCAAGCTTTGCTAGAACTCTAGGACCATTGCTAATTCACGCCGAGACATTCAGTAGCACAGAGCCAGATTAAGTTATGATCTGGTAGTAAGAAGGGTCGAGGAACTCACTGTTTGGATACTGCTAACTTATCATTCCTTTTAAGACAACTAAGGAGGACTTAATGATTATCACTTTAAGTTTTAAAAATAAAATCAGTTGGGGAAAATAGTGCCACCTTCTCGTAAACCTTATTTGCACTATTTTCTTATTCACAATTGAAGGCCTGTGGTATTGACCTTGGTGTTAGCTTTCTGTCACCTGGGAAATCTTAAGATGCATTGTTAGTGTAGCAGGCTGGGGCCTATAATTCATTTGCGTGGTTTTGTGGGGAATAAGTTAAGATTGATGATGCTCAAATCGCGTGTCAAAGACTTAAGTCTTAAAATATTTAAGTAATCATTTTATAAGATACATAAATACTCGCCCCCGTCAACACAGTTCAGATTATGAGAGGTATTTACTGAACGGAGTGCTGTCTCCGCCCTGCCTGTTTCCGCAGCCACTCTCTGCAAAGTGCCCAGCGTTAGGAGTTTAGTATTCCTCCATTCGTTTGGCTGTTGGAGTATGAGCTCACAAAGCATGGGCTTTTCTCTGCTCTTGGGGGAAAGGCAGCAATAGTGACTTATTATTCTGTGACTCATTTGTGTCACGTCAGTGTGCATTGCTAGCATTCCTGGTGGCAAGTGCCTGCCATCTAACCCTTCTTGCCATTTGCAGTTACAGAGCTAGAGCTGCTCCTGAGGGCACATCCACCATGCTCAGACCTAGCTTTCCCCCGTGGAGGCTCCTTGTGTTCCCTCCTTATTTTATTTTGTATAACTCAAGTTGCAATCCATGCGGTCACAAATTATCTTAAAATATATAGATTCCCCCCCCCAGAAACATACTTAATAAGAACCAAATAGAATTTTTAGAACAAAAACACAGACTTTGACTAGATCATTCTTGAAAATATTTATAGGCTTTTAAATGGCAGATTTTTAAATAGTGGTCCAAGATGGCTTGCTGTTTAATATTAGTATGTTTCCTGCTATTTTAAGAGCTAGAAGTCTTTAGGGGACTGTATCAATACACAGTGTAAAATCAGCACTCAGATTCCCTTTTGGGAGAGGTATCCTGGCTAGTCTGCTGGCTACTGGCAGCTATTCTCCACATGTGAAGTAGATAATATTGAAATCAGTCCCACAGGCTCAATAGTGGCAGCCACACCCCCATGTGTCCATGCAGGTTCGTGTAGTTGTGTGTGCATGTGAAAGCCAGAGGTGGACTCTGGGCATCTTTTCTATTCTCTCTCCATCTTATTTTTTGAGATGTAGTCTCTCTTTGAACCTGGATCTCATGTACTGGTTATACTGTCTGGCCAGCAAGCTCCACTATCCATTATTGGAATTACAGACTCAAATTTCTTCTGCTCCTGGCTTTTATGTGGACGCTAGGGGTCTAAACCCAGATCCTCATGTGTGCATGGCAAACACCATATCCCCTGGCCGTTTCCCACACCCAGGAGCCACTTTCCAACAGCCACATGCGGCGAGGGCCTACATGTTAGGCAGCACCAAAATGAAGCATTATCACCATGACAGAAGGTTCTGTTGGTAGAGGCTAGTTTAGAATGAGAGATGATATGAACTGTTGTCATTCAAATATTTTATATGGATGTGGATGGGTTACATTGCCTACCTGAATCTCAGGCTCTTCACCAGCAATGTGAATATATTATTAATCCAACTTCTTTGGTTTCTTGTGCAAATTAAATATACTGTTGATCAAATGCTTAATGCCTTTCTATATGTACACATCTAGGAGCTAGAAGCTGTTGTTTTCCCCAGTGTTTGATAGGCTCCTTTTCGCAAAGAAGAGAAACGCTGTGTTTACGCGCTTAAAACTAATAACTGGAAGATATTGCTGGCCTGGTTTCCAGCTCGACAAACAGAAGGTAGCATTTTGGGCTGCAGAGAACCCGAGTTTGTTAGCCTGGTATATTTTTATGTGTCTTCCTAACATGATAGAATTTGTTTTACTTCTCTTCTTTCAGGAAGTAACCCTTCTGGCTTTGTTAGAAGCACGGTTTGTAATAATTGTACCCACCCCAGATGGCTCCCGAAATCCCTTTGAAATGCCATCTGTCAGGCGTGTGTCCAGCCAGCAGCCTGTCATTCTGTTACAAGAAAAGAAGGGGCGGAGCCCCTCCCTATGGCCTTTTCCCCAGCATCCTCTCTGAATGGATCCTGGGAAGCTGGCCCAGATCCAGAGTGGGTTGCTCAGAGCATCCCTGGGAGTCACCCTCTTGGTAGCCTATAGTGAGGACAGGTTTCGCCTGGGTAATAAGCCCTGTGCGTCCAGTGGGTGGAGAGGCACCCGCCTCCCTACCTCCTCCCTGCAGCTCAGAAGCCGTGTGAAGCAGATTTGTTTTCTCGGGAAGACAGTGTCTCTAGCAGTTTCATTTTTCCTGTAAAATGTAATTTTTTGAAGTTCTTTATTACTTGTAATCCTTTCAGGAAATTAAGACCCAGGGGTGACTGTTGTCTTTAAAGTAAATCTGGCAAATTGGATGAAACAAAGAATCTGCAAATATGAGCCAGAGTGGGCTGAGGGAGAACAGACTCTCTAGGAAGACATGAAAGACTCAAGGACCCTTTTGTTTGATTTTGTTTTCTGCTCATCGTTTTTTTTTTTTCCCCCCCATGGACTAGGGCAATAGAATTTGCGGATGCAGGCTGAGTGTGAGTTTACCGTAAGAACAAACTTCAAGCAGACCCTCTCACAGCATGTCCAAAGAGACTGTCCCTGCCCCACACTGGGATCTCCCGGGATGTGACATTGGCTAATAGCGCCTTACAAGTTGCTGACTAAACAGCGCCTTTCTCTTGGCTTCAGGACCTCACCTTTCTTTGCTTCTTCCTCCCAGACTCCTGCTCAACTCTATTGTAGTCTTCTAGTCTTCCTCCCATTCCTAGTATGGAAAGTAGAAGGTTTTCCTTCTCCTATAGATTCTCCTCAGATTGTTTTTCTTAGGATTCTACCATCAGATGTCCCTGGCTTGCTAACTGAGCCCTCCAGACGCCTCAGGCTCCATTTGACCTTCAAATGCCCAAGGCCATTGTTCTTCCTCTGCACCAAAGGCTCTAACCTCACTTTTAACAGGACCGAGGTGAACTTTTTAACCCCAAGAGGGAGCTCTTGGAACAATTTATTCCATGATGTCAGTTTTTATAAACAACATTGCCCACTTGTCCAGGTTAAAAATGTTTTTAAGTCTTCATTGTTCTTTCTTGCATAGCACCTATAATACACCAGCAAGTTACTTTCTGTTTGTCTTTAAAATGCAGACAGAGTAATTCTAACCTTCCTGGTAGGAGAGAAGATTTTAAAGAGAGACACTTGTATTATCAGACTATTGAAACAATGCCCCACCCCTCCAAAACCCCACTAAATTTTCCCTGGAAACCTCATGCTGGGGCCAAGGAAAGGTTGACATCCTTGTGGCAGCCAAAGGAGGAACTTACCTCCCCAAAAGGGTTCCACAGTCCTGACTACTTATCGGATCATTTTGCAAGACAAACTGGAAAGTGATGGACAGGACCACAGCTCGACTAGACCTGCTTAGTTAAGTACAGCTCTTACACTCTGTGTAAACCTAAACCTCAGAGCGTCACCCTGAAGATGGATCTGGGGGTTATCAGACTTCTTGTTCTTCCCAGTGGGTCTACACTGAATCACACACTCTGTCTCTGCTTTTCTTGACTCCTTGTCTCTTTGATACGTGGAGAATGGTTGGTTAAGCGAGCTTGTTGGAGCTTCCAAACACAGGTTTTGACCCTGAGGATGTCAATAACAGTATAACATGGTGAGTTATATGCCCTCATCTCTGTATTTCATTTTCATGTGTATTGCTGTTTTGCCTGCATGTACGTCTGTGAAGCATGCACAGGAAGTACACAGAGACCAGATGAGCGCATCGACCTTCCCCTCGATTTGGAGTTACGGCCAGTTGTGAGTGGCCACCCTGCAGGTGCTGAGAATCAATTCTGTGTCCTCAGGAAGAGCAGGCAGGCATTGCTCTTAGCCACTGAGCCATCTCTGCAGCCCTGCATTATATACTGTTAATAGCCTGTGCTATGGAGTGTGCTATAGTGATTTAAGGTTTGTGTGTTCAGTAGTAGAAATCTGATTGCTGCTTATCACCAGCACCTTCCTGATCTCTGATTGTCTCAGCCTTGGGCACCGTGACTGCCCTTGATTCACCATCTTGCTTTTCCCCTCTTCTACCCATAGTCAGCATTCCCTCTGTAAAGTCAAAGATCTTTTAGAACTAAATGTTGAGTCAAGGCCCTGCCACGCTCCAGCCGTCCAGCAGCTTCCTATCTTCCTTAGTATAAAATGGGAAGTGTTTCTTCCGGCCCCATCATGGAGCCTCTTGCTTTTATTTTCAGGTGATTCTTATTTTGGGGGGTAGAGCTACTAGCCCAGTGCCCATTCCCTGCATGCCAAGCCATGCCCACACCGAAGCCTCCAGGAGGCTCTTTCCCCTGCCTGGGATGGTTTCTTGACACCTTGCGTGAGTCAGGCTTTTCCTGGTTCCTAACTTCAACTTTCCTGTCCACTCCTCAGCCTGCCCCCTTCCCCATGGGTTTAGGGTGCATGGCACAATGATACTTTCTAGGACATTCTTTTTACCTAAATAATACTCCGTGCGTATGTGTACATACGTGCATATTTTATGTCTCACAGTAAAGCGGCCAGTTTTTGTTATGGCAAGAACCTTGTCTTATTTACCAGTGCTTTTTCTCTTCTTCCATCCTCACTTGGCCAGCACAGGGACCCCAGAAAATACTAAGTAATTGATACAAATAATGTCATTTACATGCACACATACATGCATACATATTTGTATGATTGCAAATTGTTATTGTGGAATCTGAAGCATAACAGTGTATAAATTCGTTTAATTCAAGCAACATAAAAAACAATACAGTGTAACTAACAATGACTGACTTCAAGTGTCACCTCACTAGACTTGTTCAGCAAGCCTGTGCTGTAAGAACTATTGTTAATCCTGTTTTGCAACAAGGACATTGAGAAGTAATAGAAACTAAGGACAAGCCTGAGACCATTAGTAGAGAGCCAGGTCCAGGATTTGTCCTTCCCATCCAAGCCTCTGCTCTCCAGGGGTGTACGCTGCTCTTTATTTTCTCAAGTATTAGCTGCATGCATGTATCTGAGCTCCTGCTTGTTTGGTTTTCTTTTCTGGGGATGGAGCATGCTAAGCTAGCATTAAGGATGCTAGCCTGCGAGAACTGGAATAGAAATTTTAAGATGGTACACTACCCCCTTATCTGCTCAGGGAACCGGAAGTGGGAACCAGCAGTGGTTATAGGAGTAAAGTTATGAGTGGCACACAGTAGGCTCATTGCCTGGAATTCATGTGCTAGATATGAAGAACTATCCAGTGGAAAAAAAATTGAACTGGTCTTGTAAGACATTTGGATTTAAGGCATTTTAAGATTTTGGAACACTATGAAATGGAATCAGCCTGAGCAGAGTACGGAGCAATTCTTGAGGGTTTTAGCCTGAGGAAATTATAGCTACCCAGTTAATGCATGTCTACACCCAGCGTATACACGGGAACTGGATGCCGCACTGCACTCCATATTAGAACCGCTGCTCACGGGGGCTGGAGGGATGGCTCAGTGGGTAAGAGCACTGACTGCTCTTCCAAAGGTCATGAGTTCAATTCCCAGCAACCACATGGTGGCTCACAAACATCCGTAAAGAGATTTGACACCCTCTTCTCATGTCTAAAGACAGCTACAGTGTACTTAGATATAATAAATAAATAAATCTTAAAAAAAAAAAAAAGAACTGCTGCTCACACATACCTGCTTATGTAATTGCTTCACAATGACAAGGAGAGTGTTCCGGAAAGAAGGCAAAGCCCTGCTTATTTATACTGGTGAACTTTAAATCACCACCATCGATGATGCTGTGCAAACTCAGCTCTGAGTCTCTTCCCCTACCCGCAGGCTGATAAGGTTGACACAGGATCAGAAACCGTATTGTATGGCTCTCTTTTGTTCCTCGTAACATTGATCACAGGTTCCCAGCACATGCTGTGTGACTGCGTCTTCATTTCCCCTTTTGGTGTATATGTGAACCACGTTCCCACCCCCCCACCCCCACCCCCCTCACCCCCCTCACCCCCCTCACCCCCACCCCCCTCACCCCCACCCCCGTTGCTTCCCCTCTTTGGTTGACACGGTGCTGAAGTGTGATAGATAGCTGTACAGTCCCAGGCCTGGGCAGAAGGTCTTAAATTCTCTTGGTGGCACATGTCATTTCCTAAGAGAAATGGATACATTGATTAGCCGTTGCGAGTGGGGACAGATTAATTCAGGGGGAGTTTTCCTTCCATACACGGTGTCCTTCCTCTGTCCTCGGATCTCATGGGTGCCCACATTTTACGGAGCATAATAATTACCTGGAGGGAAGCAGCGTTTTAGTCCCTGGTTGATGTCCAAGCACAGATTGGGCAGTCGCATGTCCGCAGTGCTGAGCCTCTGCGATGGTGTCATTTCCTTCAAAGCCTTGTTACACTGAAATCTGCCAGATGTATTGAGAACAAGGATCTCAAGGCCTGAGATAACAACACAACCTTTTAGGCCCTGAGCTCAAGGTAGATAACTTTGTGGCATGTACTGGAGTCCTAAAAGCAGATGATTGTGAGCACTGTCTGTGAGGCACTGGATTTGATGCATTAAAAAACAAAACAAAAATAATGGCTAAAACTGTCTATGGGTTATCTGTGTTCCCTTTGCCCTGCTGGAGGGACGGGCAATGGAACTGGGAATGCTTTTCTATTAAGAAGCTGCTCCCCCCCCCCCCGCCCCTCCTGCGCGCGCCCCTGTTTGAGTTCTAGGCAGGCCAGCTTACCTGCTTACGGAGCAGGTTTGTGTAATTACTTAGGTTGGAACTCCCTGTTCTAATGGACTAATGGCATGCTGGGCCTTTGTCTTCTCTGCTGCAGGCACAACCCGGTCTCCCAGAGAAGGAGAAGTGCCTGGTGTGGATTACAGCTTTCTGACTGTGAAGGAGTTCCTGGACCTTGAGCAGAGTGGGACCCTGTTGGAAGTCGGCACCTATGAAGGTGAGCTGCCCAGCTGCCCTGTGGCATTCCCCCTGCCTGCAGTGCTCCAGGCAGAGTGTTGAGACTCTGGAAGGAAGAAGAGACTAACTTACCTTAACGTGGTTTGTACCAATGAGACATGGGGGTAGGGCTTGAAGGCTCTCTTTGCAAATGCTTTTTCTCTTTTACTATTTAAGCTTAAGGACATAAGTTCTGTGGTTTGATGTGGACGCACGTACTGCTTCACAGAATCATAGGTTATCACCGTGCGAGTTTATGGGAATTGGAATTCTAGTTTTACCAGGAGATGGTTTGGCCTGGAAGTGTGTTTACACAGATCATAAAGAGCCATGAATGAGTTTCCTATGCCAGACTGCTGCCTACCTGGCTGGGATTCAGTGTGACGGGCAATGTGACTGCTGCCTGGAACTCCTGGTTTTGTTTTGTTCTGTTTTTTAGTTCATTTTAATGTTAACATGCATGCATGTACACACCTGTGTGTGTTCATTGCTTCTTGTTTTATCCAGAGGACCATGTGCACTGCATGCTTTGAATGCCTTGTTCTTCTGTTTCTTGTCCTGTCTTAATAGGTCCTTGCCATGCAGTAACAGAGAGCTTCTTGTTTTCCTTTCTCAAATCACTGTGCAGTCCTAAATATGAATGTGTCATCCTTTATTTACTTTTTTTCCTCTGGGTAAATTTTGGGGTTATTTTTAATTTTTTGAAGATTTATTTTTACCATTTAAGAATATTTGTAATTTTTGCTCTCTCAGAATACTACTGTATTATTATTATTATTATTATTAGCTGTGGTGATAGTGTGAGTTTTCTATAAATGAAATTTCTGTGTCAAAACCAAGTATGGGAAAAATTACATTTCCTTACTTATTTGGGGGTTATATTATAAATTATCTAACTAGTTCTCTATATGTGGGTTTTTTCATACCGAATTTTAATTTTTTTTTTTAACATCCGTAGTTATGCTTACAAGGTATGGTCTGATACTTCATACATACATGAGGATCAAATCAGGACATACACTTGGAACCCCAAAACTGTGGAGCCACTGAAATCCAAGGTCATGAGTTCAACACTAGGCTGGACTACAAGTGATATTCATCATTTCAAATACTGATCTTCTGTGTTAGGGATATTTAGAATCCTTTCTGCTGGCTGTTTTGAAACATGTAATTAATTGGTGGCAGCCACAGTCATTCTATCATGCTACAGCAAATTGGAAGTTCTTCCAGTTAGCTAACTGCATCTGTGCTACTGCTAACCATCCTCTCTGTTTCACACACCCTTCTCAGGCTCTGGTCGCTACTGTTCTCCTCTACCCTCTCCTCTTCTGTTCCACAGCTAATGAGTGAGTCTTGCACATGTAAGCAAGAGCATGAGGTATCTGCCTTTCTGTGCCTGACTTAATCATCTAGCCTCACGCCCTCATGCTCATCCGTGCTGAGACCAATGATATGGCTTTATTTTGGGTTTTGAGACAGGTCTCACGCAGTCCTGGCTAGCGCGATACTCAGTATGTGGCTGAGGATGATCTTGAACTTTAAATCCTCCTGCCTGTACCTCTCCAGTGCCGAGGCTATGGGCATACTGGGCGAGCACGTTGAGAACTGAGCTACATCAGTAGTCCCAGGTTTTTATGACTTTCAGTTGTGGAATATTAGTCCATTGTCTATAAAAATTGCGTTTTCTTTATGTTTTCTTCTGTGGTCAGCATGCAGGTTGATGCCTTGTCCCGACCTTTGTGAACAGTGATAAACATGGGAGTAAGGACGTGTTTTACATGCCGATTTCTCTTTGGACATCATATACATATATACTCAGGAGAGGAATTGCTGGATTATATGGTTTTGTTTCTAGATTTCTAAGGAATTTCTGTGCTGTTTTCCTACTGGATATACAACTTTTATCTTGGTAATAGCCACTCTTCCCGGAGTGGGACAATACCTTGCTATGGTGTTTAGTTCTGACGATGACTGATATGGGGATATTTTTATGTCTTTGTTGACCATGTAAATGTCTTTAAAGTGTTACATTTTCTGGAAACAATATTATAGCTTGATCATTCTTTGGAGTGTTGTTGTTTGAGATTGAATAGCACAATATGACATCATTAACTAGGTTAAATTACTAATTTATTCATAATAACTCCAACTCTTAAAATTTATGCATATTGAGTAGTCACAAATTTAAAACATTAAGATTAAAAATAAAGGTAAGTATAAAGATGATGACTGACCTTCCTCCACCCCACCCTGCCTGAGGACTGTGTGCTCCCTCTCCAGGCAGACTCTCGACTGGCGCTGCCAAACCCACTTCTGCTCATGGCTGACTCTCCACTTTCTCCTCTCCAGGGAGGTACCCTACACTCTTATGACTAACTCTACCCATTCCCTAAACCTGCCTGGGGTTTGGGAGTACCTGGGGTCCCTTAGTAGGGACCCTAGACTCCACTACAGCTCCACTCAACCCTCTTTCCTGCCTAAAGATCACATGTCTTGTGTTGACTCTCAGGCCTCACCCTTCAGGTAGGCCACCCCAGACTTACACTGTCATTTCCACACACTCCTGCTGCCTAATAGGTAGTCCTGTGCACATTTCCTGAGGATTGGGGGTAGGAATCCTCCTCCTCCTCCTCCTCCTCCTCCTCCTCCTCCTCCTCCTCCTCCCTGTCTGTCTCTCTATCTGTCTCTCTCTCTCTCTCTCCTTTTTTCTTTTTTTCTTTTCTTTTTTTTGGAGGGCCAGGGGGGCAGGGTTTCACTCTGTAGGTTTGCCTGTCCTGAAACTCATTCTCCAGACCAGGCTGTTTTTAAACTAAATGAGATCTGCCTGCTTCTGCCTCCTGAGTGCTGGGATTAAAGGCATGTCTGATTATTACACATTTTCAAATCTGTGATATTGTTAATTGATTGTATATACCATCAAAACCCAAACTAATTACTAAGTAAAATATGAAAATGTGGTATCATATAGAATTCTTTTTTGTTAGTTTTTTATTATTATTGAAAAATAGATGTTTTTTGTATAGTATGTTCTGATTATGGTTTCCCTTTCTTCAACTTCCCCAAGATTCCCCTCTAAGTACTGAGTACTATGTGTCCGGTTCCTAGTTACCCTTCTTTTGGTAGGGACCACTACAACTCCATTTAACCCCCTTCCCTGTCTGAAGATCGTGTGTCTTGTGTTGGCCCCCAGGTCCCACTCTCTCCTGTACTCAGATACTACCCCTAGCCTAAGCTGAACTGGGATTATTCCAATATCCTATCAGTCAACACTGAATTGCCCCAAGACTAAACCCTAAACTATTCTGAGACTGATCAGCATTCTGCTGATCTATAGCCCTACAGATCGTTATAGCAATAAACAGATTTAAAATAGCAACTCATCAAAGGAAAGACAAGGTATACATACAAAGAGACCTTACTAAAGACCTAACTCCTGAGACCTAGCTCTCATCACCAAAACACAAACAGTATGAATAACCAATACAATAGGTCCCCACCAAAAATTAGTATTTCTATAGCAATGTTTCCAAGAGAAGCAACTTAGATGATGTATAAGACAGTGATTCAAAATGACAAAAATAAGATAATTTAAAAACTCAAAGAGAATCTGAATAAATACTGGGATGGAGATAGAGAAAACACAGTGGAATGAAATGATGAAAGCAATTCATAATGTGTGAATGAATAGAATTTTAAATAGAGATGAAAGCTCAGAAGACACACTGAAAAAAAAAATAAAACCCTCAAAGTGAAAATTTAAGAAATTGAGACAAAATTTCAGAGAAAAGACTCACCAATATATTGGATCAAGAGAAAATGAGAATATCAAATAGTTTTAAGACAATCCAGAAGAATTGGATCGCTTAGTCAAAGAATGTTAATAACAACAACAAAAATAATGAACACAATATACAAGGAACTCTAGGGCAATATTAAAAGAGAAAGTACTCAGGAATAACAGTTGTAAAAGGAAAAGAGACTCAGCTCAAAGACCCATTGTCAACAATACCAAAGAAGAAAACTTTCCTAGTCTAAGGAAGGAGATACTTGTCAGAATCTGAAAGGCATACAGAACAACAAATAGACACAACCAGAAAGAAACTTCCCACATAACAGTCAAAATAGTAAATGTATACAACAAAGAAAGGATATGGATGAGGAAGAGGAGAAGGAGATTTCAATATTTCAGTAGAGTCTGAAAACCTGAAGTACTTGGATAAGTTATAAAAGACCAGAGATAGCAGTATAGGCTACTATACCCAACAAAATTACCAGTTATATCAAAGGAAAAAGGAAATTTTTTTCCATGATTAATACAGATTTATAGAATTTATGACTGCTAAGCCAGCTATACAGTGGAGATGGAAAGAGGTTTAAACATTCCCAAGAATCAAACTTTATTTGAATGGAACACTAGTTAATAGATGTCTAATAAGATACCATAAAGTAACAGAAATTAATATACATTGTTCATTATAACTCTTAATGGTCTCAATTCCCCAGTAAAGATACACAGACTCACAAGTTTGATTAGAAAGTAGGATACATCTTTTTTGTTGTGTCCAGGAAATACTATCCACAATTGATGATAGACACCACCTTAAGGTGAAATGATGGAGAAAGATATGAAATTATAAACAAGAGAAGTAGTTATTCTAATAATCTTGGTAAATTGATTTCAAATTAACTATTCAAAAGAGATAAAGAATACTTCATACTCATCAAAGTATTAATCCACTGACAGTATTACAATCTAACCATTTATGCACCAAATGTAGTAGCATTCAATTTCATAACAGCATCACTATTTGATCTACAACTACAGATTGTGTCCAACATGGTGATGGTGGGTGGTTTCAGTACCCCACTTACCAATAGGCCATTAAATAAGGGGGAAATTAAAAGCCTGTTGTGTTGAGAAACTCTGCAGTTAAAGAACATAATAAATCAATATTAGGACTTGACACATGTCTTAACAAATATAAAACAATTGAAACCACATGCTGCATTCTGTCTGGTCACAAGGGAGTAAAGCCAGATTTCAACAGCAATAGAAACTATAGGAACTACGCAGACTCCTGGAAACTGAACAGCATGCTACTGTATAACAGTTAGGTCAAAGGAGTGATTAAGAAGGAGAAGAAGGAAAATGAGACCACAGCACACCAAAATTTGTGGAATATAGTAACGACAGTCCTAAGAAGAAAGTTCAAATTACTATGTTGCCTTGAAGACCTTAGGAAAAACATAACAAACAAAACCCAAAAGCAGTCAACAGGAGTGTGCTCATTCATTTTTTGTCTGCTTGACTAAGTAAGCTAGGGTCATTTGGGAAGAAGGAACCTCAACTAAGAAAATGCCCCCCTCAGATTAGCTTGTAGGCAAGTCCGTGGGGGGCATTTTCCTTATTAATGATCTGCATGGGTGAGATGAGTCATCTGTGAGTGGTACCATCCCTGGGCAGGTGGTCCTGCATTGTATAAGAAAGCCAACACAGCAAGCCTTAGCAAGCAAACCAGTAAGAAGTGTCCCTCTGTGGTTTCTGCTTCAGTTCCTGCCCCTAGATTGTGGCCTTGAGCAATTGCCCTGACTTTCCTTTGTGATAGTAAGCTATAAGATAAAATAAATACTTTCCTCTTCAAGTTGATTTTGATCATGTTTTTTATCATAGAAATAAAAAAAAATCAAGCTAAGACAAAAAGAATGAAAGTTGGGGCTGAAATTAAGGAGATAGAGAAGGGGAAAAATAAAACAAAGAGCTGGTTCTTTTAAAAAATGACAAGGACCATCTTGGCTCCTGTGGCCAAGCAACCAGCTCGGCCAGGTGCGCAAGGAACATCAGAGTGGGGGATCGCTTGGGACGAAGCCCACCTGGGTTCCTTCTCTGCGTGGGAGCTGGGCAGCTCTACAGCTGTCTGGGCACTTATCTCCCAGGGGAGCCTCTGACCTACAGGGAGTCCCAGGGTTAGAGGGAGACCTGAGGTCTGAGGTTACCACCATCTTGGCTCCTGTAACAAAGCAGCCAGCTCAGCCAGGTAGGCAGAGAAAACCAGAGTGAAGGATTGCTCAGGAAACAGCCCACCTGGGTTTGTTCCACACATGGGAGCTGGGCAGCTCTACAACTGCCTGGGCACGTATCCTGAGGGGGATCATCTGTGTGGACAAGCAGCCAGATCACCCGGGTGCACAGGGAGCATTAGAGTAGGGGATCACTTGGGACACAACCTGCCTGGGTTCCTTCTGCACACAGGAGCTGGGCAGCTCTACAGCTGTCTGGGCACATATCCTGCAGGGGTGCACCTGACTTGCAGGGAGTCCCACGGTTAGACAGAGCCCTGGGGTCCGAGGTCACCACCATCTTGGCTCCTGTGACCAAGCAGCCATCTCACCCAGAGACCTGTGCCACATCTGACGCAGGGAAGATCCCACTTCCTAATACTCTCAAAAGAACCGGCAGGAGCAGGTTAATAGCCACTGCCCCTTTCCATCGGATGTGGTAGACCTGTGCCACATCTGACACGGGGACGATCCTATTTCCTGATACTCTCTTGAGACCGGAAAGGAGCAGGTTATTCCGTAGAAGCAGGGGCATTTGAGAACCAAAGCATTTGAAATCCAGCAGCAAGCCCTGTCCTGGGCCATTTGCCCAACAGAGTAATTGGCGCTTGGAGGGGGTCCTCACAGCGTCCACTATCTTCACTACTGGGCAGACCAGACAGGCAGCACCAGGTACACAGAGACAACCCGAGTATAGCATTGCTTGGGACAAGGCTCACTAGGGCTCCGATGGCACCCAAGAGTAGGGCAGCACATCAGCAATCTGTGCCAGGGAAAAACCCAGTCATCCAGGGGTGCGGAAATAACCTTACAGGCCCACAGGAGGTTTAAGCACCAGACAGTGACAGCAGTACCAACTAACGCCAGAGATAACCAGATGGCAAAAGGCAAACACGGGAATGTTACTAACAGAAATCAAGGCAATATGGCAGCATCTGAACCCAATTCTCCAACAACAGCAAGTCCTGGATACTCCAACACACCAGAAAAACAAGATTTGGATTTAAAATCACTGGTCATGAGGCTGTTAGAGGAACACAAAAAGGACATAAATAAATCTCTTAAAGAAATACAGGGGAACATGAATAAGTTAGAAGCCCTTACAATGGAAACACAAAAATCACTTAAAGAAATTCAGGAGAATATGGGTCAACAGATAGAAGCCAATAAAGAGGAAATGCAAAAAATCACTTGAAATGCAGGAGAAATTGAGTTAACAGGCAGAAGTCATGAAAGAGGAAACACAAAAATCTATAAAGAAATACAGGAAAACACAAACAAACAAGTGAAGGAACTGAGCAAAACCATCCAGGATCTAAAAAAGAGAAGTAGAAACAACTAAGAAATCACAAAGGGAGACACCTTTGGAGATAGAAAACCTTGGGAAGAAATCAGGGGCCATAGATACAAATATCAACAACAGAATACAAGAGATAGAAGAAAGAATCTCAGATGCCGAAGATACCATAGAACCCATTGACTCAACAGTGAAAGAAAATGCAAAAAGCACAAAGCTTGTAATCCAAAACATCCAGGAAATCCAGGACACAATGAGAAGAACAAACCTAAGGATTATAGGTGTAGATGAGAGTGAAGATTTACAACTTAAAGGGCCAGCAAATATCTTCAACAAAATTATGGAAGAAAACTTCCCTAACCTAAAGAGAGAATTGCCCATGAATATACAAGAAGTCTACAGAACTCCAAACAGACTGGACCAGAACGGAAATACCTCCCATCATATAATAATCAAAACCCCAGATGTACTAAACAAAGAAAGAATATTAAGAGCAGTAAGAGAAAAAGGCCAAGTAACTTATAAAGGAAGACCTATCGGAATTACACCAGACTTCTCACCAGAGACCATGAAAGCTAGAAGATCCTGGGCATATCTCATGCAGACTCTAAGAGAATACAAATGCCAGCCAAGTCTACTATACCCAGCAAAACCTTCTATCACCATAGATGGAGAAACCAAAATATTCCATGATAAAACCAAATTTACACAATATCTTGCTACAGATCCAGTCCTACAAAGGATAATAGGTGGAAAACACCAATACAAGGAGGGAAACCACACCCTGGAAAAAGCAAGATAGTAACTTTCTTTCATCAAACCCAAAAGATAACCACTGAAATATAAAAATAACATAAAAAATTACAGGAAGTAATAATCACTATTCCTTAATATCTCTTAACATCAATGGACTCAAATCTCCAATAAAAAGACATAGACTAACAGACTGGATACGTAAACAGGACCCTACATTTTGCTGCTTACAGGAAACACACCTCAGGGTCAAAGACAAACACTACCTCAGAGTAAAAGGCTGGAAAACAATTTTTTAAGGAAATGGTCTTAGGGAACAAGCTGGAGTAGCCATTCTAATATCAGATAAAATTGAAATTCAACCTAAAGTCATCAAAAGAGACATGGAAGTGTCTCTTACTGGTCAAGGGAAAAATCCACCAAGAAGATCTCTCACTCCTGAACATCTATGCTCCAAATGCAAAGGCACCCTCATTCATAAAAGAAACTTTACTAAAGCTCAAAGCATATGTTGCACCTAACACAATAATTGTGGGTGACTTCAACACTCCACTATCCTCAATGGACCTATCGGATTTAACAGATATATATAGAACATTTCATCCTAAAGCAAAAGAATATACCTTTTTCTCAGCACCTCATGGTACCTTCTCCAAAATCAACCATATAATTGGACATAAGACAGACCTCAACAAATATAAGGAGATCAAACTAATCCCATGCCTCCTATCAGATCACTATGGAGTAAGAGTGGTCTTCAATAGCAACAAAAACAACAGAAAGCTCACATACACATGGAGGCTGAACAATACTCAATGATACCTTGGCCAAAGAAATAAAGAAAGAAATCAAAAACTTCTTACAATTTAATGAAAATGAAGGCACAACATACCCAAATCTATGGGACACAATGAAAGCAGTGCTAGGAGGAAAACTCATAGCCCTCAGTCCCTCCAAAAAAGACTGGAGAGAGCATACACTAGCAGCTTAATGGCACACCTGAAAGCCCTGGAACAAAAAGAAGCTAATTGACCCAGGAGGAGTAGAAGACAGGAAATCATCAAACTCAGGGTTGAAATTAATCAAGTAGAAACAAAGAGGACCATACAAAGAATCAACAAAACCAGGAGCTGGTTCTTTGCGAAAATCAGCATGATAGATAAACTCTTAGCCAGACTAACCAAAGGGCACAGAGACAGTATCCAAACTAACAAAATTAGAAATGAAAAGGGAGATATAATAACAAAAACTGAGGAAATTAAAAAAATCATCAGATCCTACTACAAAAACCTATACTCAACACAACCGGAAAATCTGGAGGAAATGGACAGTTTCCTAGACAGATACCAAATACCAAAATTAAATCTGGATCAAATAGATCAACTAAACAGTCCCATAAACCCTAAAGAAATAGAAGGGGTCAGAGAAAGTCTCCTAAGCAAAAAAAGTACAGGACCAGATGGTTTTAGTGCAGAATTCTATCAGACCTTCAAAGAAGACCTAGCACCAATACTCTTCAAATTATTCCACAAAAGAAACAGAAGGAACACTACTCAACTCGTTCTATGAAGCCACAATTATGCTGATATCAAAACCACACAAAGATCCAACAAAGAAGGAGAACTACAGGCCAATTTCCCTTATGAATATCAACGCAAAAATACTCAGTAAAATTCTTGCCAATCGAATCCAAGAACACTTCAAAACAATCATTCACCATGATCAAGTAGGCTTCATCCCAGGGATGCAGGGATGGTTCAATATATGGAAATCCATCACTGTAATCCACTACATAAACAAACTCAAAGAAAAAAATCACATGGTCATTTCATTAGATGCTTAAAAAGAAAAAAGAAAAAAAAGAGAAAAAATTGACAAAATTCAGCATCAGTTCATGCTAAAAATCTTGGAAAGAACAGGAATTCAAGGCCCATACCTAAACATAGTAAAAACAATGTACAGCAAACCGGTAGCCAACATCAAACTAAATGGAGAGAAATTTGAAGCAATCTCACTAAAATCAGGGACTAGACAAGGCTGCCCCCTCTATCCATATCTTTTCAATATAGTATTTGAGGTTCTAGCTAGAACAATTGGACAACATAAGGAGGTCAAAGGGATACAAATTGGAATTGAAGAAATTAAACTATCACTATTTGCACATGATATTATAGTATACTTAAGTGACACCCCTCCCAAAAAAAAAAAAACAAAAAAAAAAAACTCCACCAGAGAACTCCTACAGCTTATAAACAACTTCCTCAAAGTGGCTAGTTATAAAATCAACTCAAGCAAATCAGTAACCTTCCTATACTCAAAGCATAAATAGGCTGAGAAAGAAATTAGGGAAATGACACCCTTCACAATAGCCACAAATAATATAAAGTATCTTGGGGTGACTAACCAAACAAGTGAAAGATCTGTATGAGAAGAACCTCAGCTCTCTGAAGAAGGAACAAAGAATACCTCAGAAAATGGAAAAATCTTCCATGCTCGTTGATTGACAGGATTAATATAGTAAAAATGGCCATCTTGCTAAAAGCCAAATACAAACTCAATGCAATCCCCATCAAAATTCCAACTCAGTTCTTCATAGAATTATCTAAGCAATTCTCAAACTCTTCTGGAATAACAAAACCCCAGGATAGCTAATACTATTCTCAACAGTAAAAGAACTTCCAGGGGAATCCGTATTCCAGACCTCAAGCAGTACTACAGAGCAATAGTGTTAAAAACTACATGGCATTGGTACAGTGACAGGCAGGTAGATCAATGGAATAGGATGGAAGACCCAGAAAAGAACCCACACACCCATAGTCACTTGATCTTTGACAAAGGAGCTGAAACCATCCTGTGGAAAAATGATAACCTTTTCAACCAATGGTGCTGGTTCAGCATGCAGAAGAATTGAATTGGTCAGCTTGCAGAAGAATGTGAATTGATCCACCGGCACTGTGACTGAAGTTTCTGAAGGGGATCTCGGGCTAAATGGAAGGTATTCATGGCAGCTCCGGGACACTAGGTCAGGAGTTGTTCCCAGCTCAGACCCGGCAGTCTCTTCCAAACCCACAAGGACACCCTGGATGTGACGGGCAGCTTGTTGGTACTGCATTCTGACTCCCTTGCCCAGCAGAAGGAAAGTAAATATTTTTCAGAAGATCCCTGAATGTGTTCTGTTTCTGTGAATTCTGGTTGACTATTTTGGAATTGAAATCTTCTAATATGCCAAGCCAGTCCTTTCCACGTTTTATGCATTTTCCTGTGCTTGCTCTGCAGCGTTTGACCTTTTACCAGCTTAATTTCACACCCGTACGAGAAGATGCTTCACTTTTTGGAACCAGCTAGAGTTTGACTTTCACAAGCTGAAAGCAAATGGAATTTTTATTAAATGTCAGATATTGCCCTAGGAGCAATGCTACTAGATCCCCAAAGGCCTGTCTCTCACCTGTCACCCATGGAGTGTGCCTTTGTTGTGGTGGCTGCGTCTGGGGGGAGACCTTCACGAGTGAGCAGCCTTGCCATCCCACTGCTTGAATCTCAGTTTCCACCCCGTGCTGCAGAGCTGTGTCCCCTTTGGAAAGGGGGGAGTCTCCATTTCCCCTTTGGGACTAACACAGGTCCGCCCCAGTCAGCATCCACTCTTACATGTCTGCACAGGCTTACCTACATCGCTGCAGTGTATTCCTGTCTTCCAGTAACGGTGGATCTGCCAGTGAGTCTGGATTTACTTCCCAGGCTCTTCCCCACCTTTCTTACCATCTGCAATGTCTTCCAGCCTCTCATTACAGAAAGGCAGAGCCTGGTTTTATAAGACAACACTCTTAACTTTCTCTTTTTCTTCCGGGTCTACCATGCTGTGAACCAAGTACTCTAAAACTATGAGCAGAAACAGCTCTTCTCCTTGAGAACAAAATGGACCATGCAACATAGTCTTCAAATGTTTCATTAAAAATAATTGTATTTGATTGCTTTTGTTCAGGTAAGTGTCCCCAAGAGCTACGTGAAAGCCTTGTTTCCTAGCCCCTGATGCTGTTGGGAAGTGGCAGAACAAGATGTCGTCAGGCTAGAGAGATGGCTCAAGGGTGAAGAGCACTGGCTGCACTTCCAGAGGTCCAGAGTTCAATTCCCAGCAACCACATGGTGGCTCACAACCATCTGTAATGAGATCTGATGCCCTCTTCTGGTGTGTCTGAAGACAACCATAGTGTACTTGTACACATGCAATAAATAAATCTAAAAAAAGAAAAAGGGCCAGGCAGTGATGGTTCATGCCTGTAATCCCAGCACTTGGGAGGCAGAGGCAGGCAGATTTCTGAGTTCAAAGCCAGTCTGGTCTACAGAGTGAGTTCCAGGACAGCCAGAGTTATACAGACAAATCCTGTCTCAGGGGAAAAAAAGAAAAAGAAAAAGAAGGAAGGAAGGAAGGAAGGAAGGAAGGAAGGAAGGAAGGAAGGAAGGAAGGAAGGAAGGAATCAGTATAGTTAGAAGGCTTTTGGGAAGTCAAACAGTATATGCTCTTGAAGGGACTGTTGAGCCTGGTTTCTCCCTCCTCTGCTTGCTTCTCAGCCACATGATTTGAACAGATTGCTCCCTCATGTACACGCACCTCCCTGCTGCCCCAGTGCCAAAACAAGACAAGAGAGTCATGTCTAGAACCTCTCAGGCTCTAGCACAAAAGAACAGCAAGGGGCGCCTGGAAGTCTGTAGCAGCCTCAGTCTCCAACTGTGCCAGAGGAGCCTGTGGAAAAGGTCAGAACTGCTCAGTCATCAGCACCCAAGGACCTGAAAGCAGACTGACTATTCAGGACAGAGGAGGTTAGAAGGATGGTTGTGGATGGAGAGGGAAGCAGCCCAGCTCAACTTTCCCAAACCAGAGAGAGCCTTGGTCAGTGCACCACACTCTGTATACTTATTTATAATAAATTCTTCAAGGAGAATTAAAAGCCCTCTGCAGGAACAAGTGTTCTTTTGTTGTTGTTTTAAAGATTTAATTATTATTTTATGTATGGAACACTGTAGCTGTCTTCAGACACACCAGATGAGGGCATCAGATCTCATTACAGATGGTTGTAAGCCACCATGTGATTGCTGGGAATTGACTCAGGACCTCTGGAAGATCAGTGAATACTCTTAACCACTGAGCCATTTCTTCAGCCCCAGAAAAAGTGTTTTTAATGCTTAGCTGTCTCTTAAGCCCCAGAATAGTTGAAGTTTTGTGGTATTTTTTTCTTCTTTTTTTTTTATCACTTCTTTCAGAGTTTCATATAATGTATTTTGATCATATTCAGTTCCTACTCTCAACTCTTCCCAGGTCAATCCCACCCTCCCTACCATACATTTTTTTGTATTCATTCCCCAACCCCTAAGTTCCTGAAGACCAATTTGTACCATTCAGGATGTGTGATCTTCCACTGGAGACTGGTAAACTTAACCAGGATCGCCCCTCTTGAAGTAGATATTCTCTCTCTCAACAGCTAACACATGCCAGCAGGTCCACAGTTAGGGTTGCAACCTTGTGCCCAACTCTCCATGCTGGCATTTGCTCTGGCTTGGGTTTGTACAGGTTTTGTGCATGACATTGCAGGTCTTGTGAATTCATACATTGGAGCTAGAGAGATGGCTCAGTGGTTAAGAGCAATTACTTTCTTACAGAGAATCTTAGTTAAGTTTCTAGCATCCGTGTCATGCAGTTCATATTGGCCTATGCCTCCAGTTGCCTCTGATCCTTTTGGGCACACACACACACACAATTAAAAAGAATAACTGTGATAATTTTTTAAAGTTGAATTTTTAAAGTAACCACTACAGCTGCTGGCCACTGTATTTATTTCAGTGTCATTTTGAATAAAATCTTCTTCAGGGAGAATTCAAGGTCCTATAGAAGAACCTCTTTCTCCCCACTTGCCAAGCTTGTGTAGCAAAGACACCTTGAGCTGAATTTGGATTCCCCAGAATCCTTCTCAAGCTTAATGCAGTAGCACAAATCCTCATAAATGCCAGACACTGTAGTGCATGCGTCAGTGAGATGGAAGACAAAGATGAGAGAACCTTTGGAGGAAGTTGTGGGCCAGCTAACCCGGAGTACACGATAATGATTACAATAGAGACCCTGTTTCAAACAAGATGGAAGGCAAGGACTAACACCCACACATGCATATACATGGGCCATAGCACACATGGTCATGAACTCACTTTTACACACACACACACACACACACACACACACACACACACCACAGAACCTACTTTGTATTTCATCTGGCAGTTGGTGTTGCAGTTAGCTGTGGCATGCATAGGTGATAGTAGTAGTGATGAGTAGGTTTAACCTAGGATTGTGAGTGTAGCCACAGAGCTGGACTTGGTGATATATTATTCATTGCGAGAAGGAAAGAAGAGATAAGTGACAGTCAACCTCCTAGGTCACATCCTAGTCTCCTGTCTTTATATGTCTATTTCTAAATCTATATCTATATCATCCATATCTATGCCATCTATTTCTATGGTGTTAACATTTGCTAAGACAATAAATACTGGGTGTCTGTGGTATCCAGAGAGAAGAGGGCAAGGGGAGCACGAGTTTTAGCTTAGTCTGGACTACATGGTAAAACCTTGTCTCAAAAAAGAATGAAAGAGATGCTGTATTTATTTGAACCAGGTTAGGGAGTGGGCAAGGACTTCATCATGGAACTGTCCCCTCACCAGCTGTAACTGTTGACTGACAGCTGCTGATGCTCCCAACAGAGTAGATCCCTGTAAGTCCTCTCTTGCAAGGCACAGAAGTTAATTAGTAGAGTGTGTCAGCTTTGCATTTTGAACCAGCTCAAACCAGCTCCTCATTCTTTTCTTGGACAGAGAAGGTATCAAAGCAAATCAGAGAATATAAAAGCAAACTCCTTGGGCCAACTTTCTAATGCACTGAGCTAATTTATTTGATACACTATTTGAAATAAATCAACAGAACTATCCCTGTTGGTACTATTTTTTTTCCTGCTGACATATTTGCTCTACAATCCTCGTTGTTACCATTGCACGCACCCTTGAGACTTCCCTGGGGGGAGAGTTTACAATGGATGAACTATTCAGTGGGACTGATTCTGAACATGCCTGTTTTACAAATGCCTCTGGGTAGAAGACACTGATTCTACACTTTGAGCTTTGCAAAGGTTTTTCCTTCAGCATAGAAGTGCAGTGCCAGGGTGACCTTTCAAACTGGAGTTACGGGCTGCATATCTCTGCATGCTAATTAGAAAGGGGATGTCAGTGTTCAATAATGGGATTGTTTTGCTTCCTGGAAGATCTGCAGAAAAGCAGCTGCCAGCAGTATACTTTGGGGGGACGGAGATATAAAGCAGGGTGAGGAGAGTTCATGTTTGTCATTGAAGAGAATGAGACCGTCTGGAGTCCTGTTCTTTGGCGGGCCCTGGGAGCCTGCTGTTGTGATAAGCTCTGTTGGCAAAACAGGGCAAACTCTGCTCTGGAATGTTCTCTGTTGATAATGAAAGTAACCAGATGAAACCTGTGCTGTCATTGCCTTTCCCCTGAATTTGAAGATGGGGAGGCAGGAGTTAGGAAAGTTCTATTTACTTTATTGCTGGAGTTGAGTGCATAGATGTTGGACACAAACCTATGTTTTGATTTACAAATTATATGACTCTCATCTCCTTCGACTGAAAAATAAGACTACTGATTACTTTTGCTGAAAGATAATCATAAATACTAGCTTGTCTCTACTTTGGTCTCCTACTCATGGTACAGAGAAAGATCTAATTATAGGATGTTGGTTTATTATCCTTTTTATATGTAAATACTTTTACAGGGTGGGGAGGGCACGTGGGAAAAGGAGCAGTAGAGAGAGTGCTGGAAGCCATTTGAATGATACCATAATGTGTTGAACACATATATGGCAAAGTAGCATAGTTATATGTTATGCTGGTATAGCTGATGGAGTGGAAAGAAATGCCATGAGTCATGTCATGAAGAACCGGATCCACAGTACTGGATCCTGGGCGATCCCAGGCTGGGATTTATGTGTGCTGTCACTGCTTGTTCCTTTACACGTTCTACAAAGTATTACTGAGTGACGCTCCGTACTTTACAGACTGTGGCAGCCCTCAGGGAACACGGACGAGCATAAAAACAGTCATGCTACTGCCATCTAGAATTTATAACCCAGAAATGAGAATTAATGCTAAATCAAACAACTTGGAAAATGGAGCACAGGATGTTAGGAAGAGACAGGTTTGTGTTTCCCTGTTGACACAGCAGGACGAGTAGAGCTTTGGTCTAGCCTGTTGTACTGAGATAACATCCTGGGCACAAGTAGTAGTAGGGATGAGGGGCCAAGGGAAGAGTGAGTACAAGCGCCATGCGATGCTGAGGGCACCAGTTTAAGGGGCTACAGCACAAAGCCCGGTGGAGTTAGAGAGAGCTCGTGGACCAGCCTAGAGAAAGGGAAGGGCCAGAGCCCTCAGGGCCTGGATGCCAAGGCCAACCCAGATGAGCTACATGTCTGTGTCCTTTAACTGCAGATCTCTGCACTTTGTACAGGAAAGTGAAGGTTTTATAAACTCTGCCTTTCTCGTCATGCACATCCTTGGAGAAAATCTAAATTCTCCAAGGAAGAGATTGAAAGGATGGTTGTCCACTTGAGGCTGATACTGCCCTCAGTGGAAATGTTTTGTCTTATTTCCCTCAGAGAATGACATTACCATCATGGTCCTTTGCTTATTTTCAAGTGCTTTCCCTCTAAGAGGACACAAAAGAGTGTCCTCCTTTCTACAGAAGGTGGGGTTGTTTTCTCTGGCTATAGAGACACTGCACTGTAGGAGAGTCACCTGTATACTGGCTAGAACCTTGAATCTCAGGCCCACAGTATGGTTTTAGCATCTGTATTTAATGTTCCTAGACTGTCCATTAAAGTTTCAGAACACTGATACTTACCATGTAAAAAGATTTATATCCTTTCATCTCATTTCTAGTATGTAGCATAGTGTCTAGAATTTAGATTTTCTCCAAGGATGTGCATGAAGTTATAACGTTTTATTAGTTGAGAAGCTGTACAGACTTGATTCATTCTTGCTGAAAATAAAGGGATTGTATATAGTCTTCCTTAAATATTTTATAAAGCTCTAAAAATTGATTTGCAGCCCTCATTAATTTATAAGTGTGAGTTAGAAAGTATTGTCTTTGGCTTTGGTCATGGCCATAGAGATTGGTTGTTAATTAAGGCCTGCCTTGCCTTCCCTTTCCCTGCCTACCTACAACCCCTGTTGAGTTTTATTGTAGAACCTGTCTGAAATAGCAGAGGAAGAGGAACACATTCCCACTTGGGCTAAAGCCCAGGCACCTCAGGAAGTGTCTGTTAGGTAACATGGAGACTGTGAGCCAGCCAGGTTCTGTGTTCACAGAAACGCATCCTGCCAAGCCATAACCTTAATTAATTTTTTAATCATTTGCAATGCCTCAGATTATTTATGTCCTTCACACAGAAACTCTTGCACAGGCTGCATGTTTTCTATAAGATTTGCGCTTCTATGTTGGCTAGTCTTGGCCCACTTATTCACACTGTAAATTCTTGATAAGGTGGCGTTTTTTGGAAGGTACATTTTGGATCTCAAACTCCAAGGCACTAGATAACAGGCGACAGAGTCCTGGTGTAACCTTGGAACTCTGTACATGGCCCACTTGCCTGTGGTAACATAAAAGGTAGGCCACAGAGTTATACTCTTATTGACCAAAAGTCCAGGGCCAGACACATGCATCCAAAAGCAGTTCATTCAGAGGACAACTTGTAGACTCTTTAAGGACTTTTGGAAGTTGTAGTTTTTCTTCATCCTTGCCATCCCTCTGCCTATGCCACTGGACCTACACAGGCTTTTGCATCACAGAAACCTTAAACTACTAACCCGAGCTTGGTTCCAGAGTACTTGTGTGCCAAGAGCCAAAGAGAGACTAAGGGCAAGCATTCTCTGCGTAAGCCTCAGTTCACCGAATGTGCTGGGCACTGTTCTGGTTATTTGTTTTGTCTCCTTGACATGAGCTAGAGCAGTGATTCTCAACCTGTGGGTCACAACTCCTTTAGGGGTCACATATCTGATATTTACATTACAATTTATAACAGTATCAAAATTGCAGCTATGAAGTAGCAATGAAATAATTTTATGGTTGTGGGTCACCACAACAAGAGGAACCATATTAAAGGGTGGCCGCGATAGGAGGGTTGAGAACCACTGAGCTAGAGTTACTTGAGAAGAGGATCCTCAGTTGAGAAAATGTTTCCTTCAGATTAGATTGCCTATAGATAAGTCTGTAGTACATTTTTCTTGAATAATAATTGCTGTGGGTGAGTCCAGTCCATTGAGGGGTGAGTTTTCACCCCTGGGCAGGTGATCCTGAGTTGGAAAGAGAACAGGGTATACAAGCCAGGAAGCAGCATTGGCCTCTGCTTCAATTCCTGCCTCTAGATTCCTGCCTTCAGCTTCTGCCCCGACTTCCCTCAGTAATGCTGTTACCTAGCAATGTAAGATAAAATAAATCCTTTCCTCTGAAGCTGCTCCTTGGTTGAGTGTTTTATCAGAGCAGTAGAAACTCTAACCAAAACAGTGTCTTAGTTAGGGGTTTCCATTGCTGTGAACAAACACCATGACCAAGGCAAGTCTTATAAAGGACAGCATTTAGTTAGGACTGGCTCACAGTTCAGAGGTAGGAGCTAAGAGCAGACTGTTTCCAGGCAGCTAGGAGAAGGATCTTCAAGCCTACCCTCACAGTGGCATACTTCCTCCAATAAAGTGACACCTACTCCGACAGGAACAGACTCCTGATAGTGCCACCTCCTGGGACAAGCATATTCAAACCGCCGTAAGCAGGCATGCTGGCTTTGGACATAAGCTTGCTTATCGGTATTGCTGAGGTGGGGAATGGAATGGAGTCTGTGCAACTCTGACTAATAGCTTGTCTCCCTCCTAGTCCTTAGGGCACTAGTATCTATTAGAACCATTCTGCTTTTTATTCAAATTATTTTCTTTATTTCGGTACACTGTCGCAGTCTTCAGACACACCAGAAGAGGGCATTGGATCCTCTTACTGATGGTTGTGAGCCACCATGTGGTTGCTGGGAATTGAACTCAGGACTACTGGAAGAGCAGTCAGTGCTCTTAACCTCTGAGCCATCTCTCCAGCCCTCCTCCTAACCCCAGTTCTGTTTTTTAAAGAACGGTGTTAATTCGAATCATTTTCAAATGTTGTATGGGGAATAAACCAAAACATATTATTGAAGTAAAAATTTGAGCCCCTTACATAGAAACTTCTACATAGAAGGGTTTCTATGAAGGAAAAGAAACATTGGAAAGATTAGAATAACAATGGCATGGTATAATCTTAGTACCTCTGGTTGATGAAGCCTCTAGGAGAGTCTAGTATTGCCAAAATCATCCCGTAGGGACGGTTATGACTGAGAGACGAGGCATAGGTGGTTATTTGCCCAGTGTTCTCTTGCTTTTGTTGTTTGTTTGTTGTTGTTTGGGGTTTTTATTTTTTATTTTATAGCAGAATAAAAAACTGTCACAATCTGCTGGGCATTTCAGATGTCAGTGATTTGGGAGGTAGAATAGAAATAATTTTTTTCTTATTCACTTTACACCCTGCTCACTGCCCGCCTCCCGGCCACCCCCTCCTACAACCCCTCCCTATCCCACCTTCTCCTCTAAGCAGGTGGGAGTCCCCCTGGGCATCCCCTCGCCGTGGCATTTCAAGACTCTGAAGTTCAGTTCCAGTTGTTCGGGACCCATGTGAAGACCAAACTGTACATCTGCTACATATGTGCGGAGAGGCCTAGGTCCAGCCTCTGTGTGTTCTTTGGTGGTTCAGACTCTTGAGAGCCCCAAGGGTCCGGGTTAGTTGACTCTGATGGTCTTGGTCTTCCTGTGGAGTTCCTGTCCCCTTCGGGGGCCGCAATCTTTCCTCCTATTCTTTCATAACATCCCCAGGCTCCGTCCACCGTTTGGCTGTGGGTGTCTGTATCTGTCTGAGTCAGCTGCTGGGTGGAGGTTAGAAACGCATCAGCATCATGGAGCATTTGCTGAGTCTCACTCTGGCGCCAACTTCAGCAAGGATGAAAGGATTTCTATGGACCATCTCCTGTGTCCTTATTAGAGGCATTCAAGGTACACAATGCATTTCTTCAGCATCTCAATTTTAAGGTTGAGCGCAAAGAGGTTTTGTTTGCTTTTGTTTTTTGTCTTGTTAATGGGAAAACTGATGAGTCCTAGGTAACTTGGGCAGTTAATGGTGAGTTGGAACTGTAGGCTACCTTTATATAGTTTTTTGACATGCAGTGCTGAGGCTGTCCAGTATTGCTGATATACATATATATATCATTATGTTAAGCCATACTACATTAATGTTGTTTGACAAGTTTTAATTTTATATGGTTCACCTGAAAATATGCACATTAACTGTTTCCAAGACTACTCTGTAGACATGGGAAACAATTCTGAACAGGTGGGTTATTTTGTGGGGGACATGTCAACAGATCTGCTAGTCCTTTTTCAATTTGAAAATTGCGGACAGATACTTGCTGGAAAATCCACACGTATTTGTCAAATCACATGAAACTTTATTTCCTAGCCATTTATTTCCATCATAAAGTGGATATGAAAGAGTAAATTGATATTAAAATGATAATTTTATGAGCATGACATCAGTTGAATGTCACCAAACTGAGCGAAAATAATTAAGAAGTTAAGAGTGCAGGGTCCTATCCTTTAACCCCACCCATCTTTTTAGTAGTTAACTTGTAGACATCAGCCTTCATTCAATGTCTAATTCTAAGGTGAGTGTGGTCTTTGGTATATTAGTAATTAAACGATTAGTGCTTTACCTCTGTCTGTCTGTCTGTCTGTCTGTCTGTCTAATTCACTGAGGAGATTTAATTTTAAGTCAATATTCTTACTTTGCTAAACCTCACAAATACCCCTGTTAGTTTAAGAAGGAAGGAAGGAAGGAAGGAAGGAAGGAAGGAAGGAAGGAAGGAAGGAAGGAAGGAAAGAAAGAAAGAAAGAGAAAGAGGAAGGAAGGAAGGAAGCAGGATTAATTAATAATGATCCTGTGTGTTTTAGTTTGTATGTTCCGAGTTAACTGGTGGCATAGATTGTTAAATACCTCTCAAAGAAAATACTTTTTGTTGTTGCTGTTTTTGTGTTTGTGCTTTGAGACAGTGTTCCTCTGTGTAGCCCTGGCCATCTGGAAATTCTGTGGACCAGGCTGGCTTCAAACTCAGAAATCTGCCTGCCTCTGCCTCCTGTGTGCTGGGATTAAAGGCATGTGCTATCATTACCTGGGTTATAGCTTTATGTGTCCGCATAAAATTATTGATTTAAAACACAATTTAAAGAAACAAATATTAGAGTTGGGGAGATTACACAGTTGTCGAGAGTCCTTGCTACTCTTCCAGATGACCAGGATTTGACTTTCAGGACCCACGTTGACAAATCACAACCACCTATAAAGTCTAGCTCCAGGGGATGCCATCCCCTCCTCTGGTCTCCACAGCAGCCACACAAGAAGCACACTACATACTTATAAATATACACATGCATAAAAAATTTTTAAAGTTTTAAAGTCTCTTAAAAATACTATTTAACCTTCCTTTCTAAAAAGAAATAACAAATTGTATTTATTTAAATTTATTTATGTAAATATAGATATAGCTTAGTTGCTAGAGAGGTTAGCTTGTATGCTTGGAGCTCTAGGCAGGATCCACCAAGCATAAAGAGAGTGGCAGTTCATGCCCCAGGAAGCAGAGGTAGCCCCACCAGACCAGCCTAGCCTGGGCTACCTAAAACCAAACCATGCCTCTATAACCACCACCAATAAAACCATGCTACAGGAAAGCTGGTATTCCATTAAAACAAGAAAGAAAGGTAATTATAGTTAAAACGAAAAGCTCGGTGGAAACACATTCCTTGTCAATACCCCACTCTACTTATTATCAAATATGCTTTCAAAATCTAGATTAGACATGAAGCGATCAATTTTTTGCATATTGGGACACACTCCTGCTCCTTAAAGTTTCATTTAAGACAGTGTTTAAAATCACTTGCTTTTAGGCATAAATCTATAGAAGGAAATTATTGTTACTATCATTTTCACCACCCATTGATTTCTTTTTCATCTTAATGTTTAATTACTTGTTTGTAATTTTTTCCAAGTCTTTTAGTCTCTAAGTATTTTATGCATGAGCACTGTATTCATACCATTTATATACCCCAGCTCCCTTAAGCTCCTTCTGTGATTCCCACTCTCCCAAATTCTTCATGACTTCTTCAGTTGTTATTGTTACATATATAAAGACACAAACTACTAAGTCCGTGTAGTGTTGCTCATACATATGCTTTTTAAGGGCTTATCCCCTTGGGCTCATCCCTGTAGGAAACAGATTCTCCCTTGTTCAGCAGCAGCCATTGAGACTGGGGCTCTATCAAAATGTGAAGCTCTGTGATATTTCCAATCCACATGGACATGTCAATGGGTGCTGTCATTAAGCCACCTTAATATTGTTTAAGTAACAATATTACTAAGGTTTCATGGGTACAGCTTCCTTGTAATGTCTAGAAGGCAGTCTTGGAGCAAGTGTCCTGGTCCTCTACTCTAACAGTCTTTCTATGCCCTCTCCTGCAGTGCGCTCTGAGCCTTAGGTGTGGAGGTTGTGTTGTATCAACTAAGGTTGGACACCCCACAGTCATCTGTTCTCTGCATTTAGACCAGTTTTAGTCCTCTGTAATAGTCTCCTTCTACTATGAAAAGAAGCTTCCCTGATAAAGGGTGAGTGCTATACTTCATCTGTAGATTTGAGGAAAAAGAGAAATTATATTGGTTGAGGAAAATGGCAGTAGGAGGTTTTACTCTTAGATTTTTGACCTTTCCAGCCATCCAGTAGTTGACTAGGTTTACAGAACCAGTCATGATTTCTTCCTAGTGAACAGAATATAAGTTCAACAGCTGTTGGTTTACTCCTGGATAAAATCACAACTATTGCACCAATGGAGATACCTGATGTGGTCAATCATTGTTGTAGCTTATAACTACATATTTGTGGGCTTTTCAACTAGGTAGCATTATTGACTTTTTCTTGATTGGCAACTTGCACAGCACATTTATATGTGAGAGCTTGTCCTCAGGGAGGATTCTTCCAAGTTCTGTGTCTAATGTATGTGTTGTCTTCAGCAATGATGTCTTGACCTTCAAGTTTTGGAAGACAACTAAGGAAAATGGCAGTAGTCTGTATTGTTTTGGGAGACTCTGAACCCACATGAACACAACTCAAAGTGAGGTTTCCTATGCCTGGCACTGGGTTTTTGGTAGATAGTCTATTGCTCTTGGAGAATCATTATCACCTAATGTGGCATAACTCCATTGTGTGTGTGTGTGTGTGTGTGTGTTGATGTATTTTTAAGTAGGTTTATAAAATGATATGCTTTATAAAACTTTTAAGAAAGCTTTTGACTTTGTGATCATACTTGTTCGAGAGCCTGTACATATATTCTCTGTATTATCCCAATGTTAGTATAAGGACTGTCAGAATGAACACTTGATACACTTAATTAACTTTCATTTATGAAACCACCTTTTAAGGTGTATGGTTAAAAATAAAAAATAAGCCTTTTTTTTAAAAAAAAAAAGCATTGGTTTTCATTTGAAGGTTAATTGAATTGACAAGTTAGAATTTAGTAATTATATCAAATTTAAATATACATATCTGGGACTAGGTACATAGTTGATAAAGTGCTTATCATGTAAGTATAAAGACCTGAGTTTAAAAAAGTTGATGTTAAAGGTGTTGCTTGTAATCTCTTTGCTGGGGGCAGGGGGGAGAGTCTATAGATAAATGGGGGCTCCCTGGTTTATATATGGTACATGTACACATGTATAAAAATATTCCATATGCATGTATATATACACATATAAACAAACCCAAATGAAAATAAAACACACATTTCTATTCAGATATAAAGTAGCCACCTCATGCATCACTTATAATTGCATAGCAGAGTAGAGGAGGCCCTGGGGGGGTGGTGGCTTGGAGGGATTGAAGGTGTCTGGACGCAAAGGTAGACCATTATTAAGAGTGATTTCCCCCAGAGGGCGCCAGTGAAACAGTTTTCACTTGAATCTTGGCAAAGATTTGTTCCCACCCGCCATGACACCCCTATAGTCAGCCCTACCATTCAGTTTAAGAGGTGCCACGTGGTGCTCTCTGCCCTCCTTTTAAGAAGTGCCCCAGTACCCTCTTAAAGAGAGACAGAGACCTTTGAATCCAGAGGATCTTGGCAGTAATAAATTTTTATCTTCTGTGGGACTCCCTTTTAATCGGATTCAGCATTATGTGGTTGCCTATGTTAAAAAAAAAAAAAGGCCAATTCAAATTCAAATGTAATGACAATGAAGTACTTCTATTCAGTACAGCCACCTCTCTTCTTATCCCTGCTAGCTCCTTTGCATCAAAACCATGTGGCTTTCTTTTTCCCTTCTGTAGCATCATAACTAGCTAGATAGAAAAGATGTCTTTGCTAACTTCTAGAAGTGAAATACAGCATGTTCTAGCTTCATTTTTAAAAAAATGCTCTTAGAGATTTGGATGTGAATTCTTGGGGCTGAAAAAAAAAAGTATTCATTTTGAAACATGCAAATGTGTCTCTCCATCACCTAGGAAACTATTATGGGACACCCAAACCTCCCAGCCAGCCAGTCAGTGGGAAAGTGATCACGACGGATGCCTTGCACAGCCTGCAGTCTGGCTCCAAGCAGTCGACCCCTAAGCGAACAAAGTCCTACAATGATATGCAAAATGCTGGCATAGTCCACACGGAGAATGAGGAGGAGGAGGATGTTCCTGAAATGAACAGTAGCTTTACAGGTAAGGATAGATTGCGTCCCCCTAAGGTTCTACCAAAGTGGTGATTGGAGTCTTTATAACAGTTTCTAACCAGTGTTCAGGGTTGTCTAGATTCAGATTCTAACCACAGGGTACTGGGGAAGAAAGAGTCCTTCCTTGGTCTGTGTACCATGCTTGTTCATGAGACATGAACAAACAATCAATGAACTTCACTCAAACAATCTTTAATGCATTAGGAATAACTATTTGAAATTTCAACCTGGTTTCTTTCCCTTCAAAAATACTATAGTATGTTAAACAATATTTTGTATTTTATTTCTTGACTTTTTTATGGGGGATGGGGGGAATCATGAGACATGATTATGGTTACTTAGTGTGAATGGAAACATGAAAATGGGCTTTTACTGTGTTGCTATCATTTGAGGTTATAGTAGTAAGCTACCAGCATCCCATTCTTACCTAAGTTAAGTATAATGGAACCATCTGAGGTCTTCAGTTAACTTGTACAAAGGTTACTGTATATCCTACAGGGGGAATGATAAGAAAATTACTATATAAGATTTTAAAATGCATGTGCATGCTATATTACGTGCTTGGATTACTGATATGCTATATATTATGAAGGGGTGGTTAAGGACAAAGCCTTAGGTCAGTATAGTACCTACAGACTGGGATGTATGTATATTCTTGGTTAGTGTAGCATGTTTTTCACAGTATGTGTTTGATCTGTATACTATAGCTCAAATGTAATAAATAACGATATAATTGACTATACTGTTCAAATTTAGACCATGACACAAACACCCAGTCAGTAGCATGTATGAAGTTGCTTGTGTGTTATGTGACTTAGATGTCTATCTTGTTTCTCCATTTTGTCTCATACTTTTTCTGTACTGAGAACTGTAGCTATGGATGGGTTACCCATTTTCAGCATATTAGATCATCTTCTCTCCATATCACTAGACTTTTGTCATTGTCTAGTTAGACCTAGACACAGTGAGTGAAGAGACTGGTCAGTCAGGATGCCCACCTCCTGCCTCCATCACCTGTAGTGCTTCTCAGAGGTTTTTGCCAGTCATTCAAATAAAACACCTGAGGTGGCATTGGAAGTTTTGATCATTGTGTTACTGCAGTAGTGTGGCTCCACGTTTTTACAAGAAGTTTTGGGTAAAGGAAAAGCTCTTAGGTATTATGGCTTGATTTGTGGTGGTTTATAAACAGTATGCATAGCCTCATTTGTGTGTAGAATGGCTAGTATTAGACCACTTATGGCTGTCTCTAAGAATTTGATCCTATGAAAACTTCATTTTTCTTTAATTTAAAATTGAATAGACAGTGGCTGACCTTTAGTTGTAATATCCAGAAGATATTTTCCATTCTTATGCATACTTTTATTAAAATCTATTGATTTAACTTAATATTCCTATTCCTTGAGAGTATTCCTTGCCTTTATAGTGGTCTTCTTCAAAATGAAAACAGATCATGCACAAGCGTTATCAATCTCCTTTTTAAAAAAATCTAATATTTTAATGTCTTGGTGGTTCAGTAGATAAGGATAACAAATCATGGTCTAACTCATAGCAAAGAGGTCCACAAAGCAGATATAGCTTTCACCTCTGTCAGTACAGGGGTGGTCCTGAGGAGTGGACACCAAGAGTGGATGGCAGGTCCCTAGAGATGACTCAGGAGTAATCTCTCAGGTAGACTTAAGGAGTGATCTTCAGTAGACCACAGGAGTATCCCCCAACAGTACACTGACTCCAAGAGTAGATCCCTGGAGTTGTCCCCAGTGTCAGGACCCAGAAGTGAGTGGTCTCCAGGAGTTGATCCCAGGAATGGTTTCCAATACTAGTTCCCAAGAGAAAAACTGAGGAGTTGACCCTAGCAAGCAATAGATTTCAAGAGTAGACCCCTAGAAGTAGTCCTTAGGAATAGACTCCAGAAGTAGTTCCCTGAAGTAGACTCTCAGAGTAGAGTGGTCTTCAGTATCCAACAGGAGTATTCCCCAAGAGTACACTCCAAGCATAGATCCCTCCTAGATTGGCCCCAGGAGTAGTTCCCAAATTAGTTCTCATAAGAATACCTGTCATTTTACCTGTCCTCTGCATACATGTTAATGGGGATTCTTAGCAGAAAACAAAATCATACTCATGGTAGTAGCTGTAGTTATTGGTGGGTTTCCTGTTTTCCCTACTATAGCTTCCTATGGTTAGAAGCCAAATCTCAATGTCTGACTTCCTTATCATTCTCAATTGAAATCCTAGCATCTAAGGACAGCATTTGTTTCCAGGTCATCATTGATAAAATTAGTCTTACCACCAATTTATACACTGAAAAGAAAGCCAAATGTGAGCTGTATGAACTCTCCTGCCTGAATACCAAGAAGACAAATCGCACAAAGCAATGACGTATGCTAAGAGAATAGCTCAGTGGTATAGCACATGCCCAGCATACAAGTTCTGGGCCTGATTCCAAACAATGATCTGGGGATGGGGGATGGGGGGTGGGAGGGTGTGGAGAAAGAAAACAGAGAAGGGAGAGACAGGGAGGGTTGCTTGATGTGTCTGTGTGATAGGATGATCTCAGCATATAAGGGATATGTTAAATAAATAGTAATTTATACTGTCAGAAGGACAAAACAGCAACCAACAAATTGGGAAAAGATCTTCACCAACCCCACATCTGACAGAGGGCTAATATCCAATATATACAAAGAACTCAAGAAGTTAGACCCCAAAGAACCAAATAACCCTATCAAAACTGGGGTACAGAGCTAAACGAAGAATTTTCACCTGAAGAAATTCAGATGGCTGAGAAGCACCTTAAGAGATGTTCAACATCATTAGTCATCAGGGAAATGCAAATCAAAACAACCCTGAGATTCCACCTCACACCAGTCAGAATGGCTGATTAAAAACTCAAGGGACACCAGGTACTGGTGAGGATGTGGAGAAAAAGGAACACTCCTACACTGTTGGTGGGATTGCAAGATGGTACAACCACTCTGGCAGTTCCTCAGAAAATTGGGCATGACACTTCCAGAGGAACCTGTCATACCACTTCTGGGCATATACCCAGAGGATTCCCCTGCATACAATAAAGATACATGCTCCACAATGTTTATAGCAGCCTTATTTATAATAGCCAGAAGGAGCCCAGATGTCCCTCAAAGGAGGAATGGATACAGAAAATGTGGTATATTTATACAATGGAATACTACTCAGCAATTAAAAATAATGAATTCATGCAATTTGTAGGCAAATAGTTGGATCTGGAAAATATCATCCTAAATGAGTTAACCCAATCACAAAAGAATACACATGAAATGCAATCACTGATAAGTGTATATTAATGAGCCCAAAAGCTCTGAATACTCAAGGCACAATTAGCAAATCAAAAGATTCCCAAGAAGAAGGAAGGAGAGGACCCTGGTCCTGAAAAGACTGGATCCAGTTTTGTAGGAGAGTATCAGAACAGAGAAATGGTGTGTGTGTATGTGTGTGGGTGGGGGGTGATTGGGGAATGGGCAGAGGGAATAGGACTTATGGGACATATGGTGAGGGGGAAACTGGGAAAGGGGAAAGCCTTTGGAATGTAAACAAAGAATATAGAAAAAAAAGAATGTGACACAAAGGTAAAAAAAAAAAAGGAAATGTGCTGTGAAAAAAAATAGTAATTTATAACACTGATGCTCTGTCACACACTAACTCAAACTGATGCTTTCAAATAATTAACACTACCTCTTCTGTGATGTATGTGTAAAAGGAGTTGCTCCAAATAATTTTGCCCTGTCTACCTCTTTAACTTGCAACTCACCGGCTCTAAGCTAAGAGCTCCTTGAACAACAGTGGTGTAATAAGGTCCTAGCACTGCTTTAGACTGTTTATGACAGTTATATCCAAATGTAGAAGAACTGTGTGTGCATACTCACCGGGACATTAAAAACAACCTGACATTGCTGCGTCCTTTGCTTGGATCACTTGAAGAAATTGTACCCCATAATGATGCCCATGTAACATTCAGTGTCGATAGCTGGACCCCAGATAGAATACTAGCACATGCATCCCGAGGGCATAGCCTGTGCCTTCTTTCTGATGTGATGAGAGCAGACACTCAGCAATGAGCATCTACTCACCAGAGGACTGGTGGTTGAGTACTGGATAGTGGGACAGTCTTCAACAAATGCTTCCTGAATTCCAGAGCTAAGAGGAGCCACTCTGGGTAAATACTTCTTATGTGTACTTAATGATGGTAGAATTATACTGTTGGCCAAAGTACACTATTATTTAGAAAGCCAAAAACATTAAGAAAACAATTTGGGGACTGGAGAGAGAGACAGATCAGTGAGTAAGTCTTGGCTACTCAGTATGGAGGAGCCAAGTTCAAATCCCTGGTGGGAGTAAAATGAAGACCTTAAACAATGCAGAAGCTGCCTTATTTTATGTCCATACATGTTGTGGAAAACTGTCTGAAAGCATGGTTCTTTTATGAACTGAGTCTTTTTCAGTTTGGTGCTTTTTTTTTAAAGTCCCTTTAAGTATATTCCTCAATCCTGTTGTTTGTAGCAGGGAGCCACATTAGTATTTAGTAGTAGGTGGGGGCATTAGGGGTACAGTTCAGCATGGGAAGTTCAACTTCAAGAGGAATGTCAGAAATGAGTATGTGTTGACTTATGTGAAGTCAAGCATGAATCTTTTCATTCTTGCTAATTTATCAGTTTATATTGATAACTATTAATCTCAAGATGACTTCTGGTTTTGTTTCATTTCTTTTCTGTTCTAGCTTTCTATTAATCTGTACTTTTAGATATAAGTTGTAAAACTTTGTATTGGATTGAGAGGGAAAGTGATTTCGGGGAATTAAGCAGTTTTGTAGCCTGAAGGACAGCCTTGGTTTTAGACATGAATTTTAGGCAACGTTCGCCACCTTTCCTCTCTGCTTTCTCTGTGTAGGTCTTACTAGGACATATGGCCCCTGGCACATCAAGTGTAAATACCTGTCTGCCTGATTATCTCAGCATCAGCACACTACCGGTTGCTCCACTAGAATGTGTACATCTGATGTGCAGCTTAGTTTTCTGTCGGCTTGACACAAACCCGTCATTGAAGAAGAGGGACTCTGAAGTTAAGAAAATGTCCCCAGTAAGATTTGCTTGTAGGCAAGTCCGTAGTGCCATTTTCTGGGTTAATGATTGACGTGTGACGGCCAGCTCTCTGGGAGCAGTGCCACTCCTGGGCAGGTGATCCTGGCTTGCATAAAAACAGCAGGCTTAATAAGCCATGGGGAATAAGCCAGTAAGCAGCATCCCTTGTATCCTCTGCTTCAGTTCCTGTCTCTAGATTTCTGCCTTGGGTTCCTGGTCTGTCTTCTCTCCCTAATAAATTACAATAGAAACCACAGATAAACCCAAGTTGCTTTTGGTCTTGATGTTTTATAACAGCAACAGAAATGAAATTTAAGACACCCGACCTTCATGCTTAGCCTTGCAGCACTGACCTGTGTCTGAAACCATGGAAAAGGAAAAAGTGAGAGAATCTTCCTAAATCCAAGATTGTGACTAGGAACCACCAATGGCTTGGTCCGTTTCTCTCTGAACCACCTACACCTAGAGTGGCCTCCAAACAGCAGCCTGAATGATGGCACCAAAGTGAGAGGGGGGAGATGTTGGCTAGAAAGGTGCTCTAAACGGCCCAGTTCGTGGTGCTAGCTCTGGCAAAACTGTCCCTCTTCTATAGGCTTGGCATTCTGCCCTCCACCATTTGGACAACCTTCCTTCTCGGGTGTTGACTTCACCAGCTTTTCATCAGACAGCTTGGGAATCTATGTTTTATCTCCTACCCTCAGACTATCTCTTCTAGACTCAGAAATGTCTACAGGGAAATGACGAGGCAGACAGAAAACGACTGTGTCCTGGTTATTATATGTCGCAGTCCCACGGAATATGACATTTAATCTCACTATCTTCTATAAAAAATCATCAGGAATGTCAACAGCACTGTTTATGGGTGTTTGGATGGCATCATCCTTGATGTTTCTGGTTAATACAGAGGCAAGGGAGACACGTTCACTTAGAACCTTCCTTTAAGATCCACCCACATGATAACCATTCTCGGGTAACTGTCTTGATTTTCACAAGAACAGTCTCTTTAGTTTCCCAAAGGAGTCTCAGTTCTGACTCACTATATGCCAGTGAGTCTTCATATTCTAAACTTTTATATTCTTTCCAGCTTAATTTGTCAGTATTTGATCTTTCCTGGTATCTATCAAAAGTCTTCTAGTAACTTGCACAAAAACGCCACTGTGTCTGTGTGTTCAATTTGTTCTCCCCTGCCCTCTGTGCTCCACCCCCACCCCAAATTAGGAAACCGAATAAATTCATGGCATAAGAGTTCAGCTCAATTTGAGGACATCTTAGAATAGAACCTTTAGGGTTCCAGTTGATAAATTGGTTTCTTCTTTGAGTTCTTCAAGATATTTTAAGTTTTGCTATTTTTGCTTTGTTTGGCTGGATCCTTTTGTACTAGCTATTGAACTGAACCCCTGCATATAACAAGCATAAGGTCTGCTACTCAGCTATATCGCCAGCCGTGCTAGCTGGTCACTTTGATTCCTTTTGTTTACCCAAGTGAAACAGAAGCCATAGTTGATAACCAGCAATTAGGAAAAGATGAGGTCTATTTAAAAAAAGGAAAATGTAGATATACTATGTGTGCTGCATTTCCTCCTCCTCCTCCTCCTCCTCTTTTCTTCTTCTTCTTCTTCTTCTTCTTCTTCTTCTTCTTCTTCTTCTTCTTCTTCTTCTTCTTCTTCTTCCTCTTCCTCTTCCTCTCTTCCTCCTCCTTCTTTTCTTCTTCTCTCGAAATAATCAAGTGATTTCTGTCTTTGAATCTATTAATGGTGACACATTACACCTACTGACTGAATCATCTCTCAACCATCTAGAATAAAGGCAACTTGAGCAGGATGAAAGATCTTTTTGATGGGTTCTGGAATTGGATTTGCAAGTGTTTTACTGAGAATTTTAGCAACTGTGTTCATCAGAGATACACAGTAGAGGAATTTCCTAATCATTAAATGCCTACCTATAGGTAAGACATCTGTAACACCCTCACTGAGGCTCAGAAAACATTTCAGAGGAAGGGACGAAAGAATGTAAGAGCTGAAAAAGATGGAGAGTAGCATGGAACCTAATGACCTGGCATGACGTCACTGGTGCAGTCTTCATCACAGTAGCCATGATTACAAGTTCAAGGTCTCTGGAAGATTGGCCTTGGCAGTGGGCTGCTATGAAAGAGGAAGAGGCTCACAAGGCCTCACACCACACCCGGTGATGCTTCATACATGATTACGGGTTGATTAGAGGAGACAGAGGCACTCTCTTCAGTGACGCAGCCACTGCCAGTGCATGCATATGTGTCTTTGAGCAGGGCAATGAGTAACTCAGGGGTCACTTGAATGTGCAAGAGTGAAATAGAAGGCAGGCTACATATGAAGAGAAGATGAAATAAAATAGGGTATAAAATAGGGTATAAAATAGGGTAATAAGTTAATATGATCCAACACATTATACACATGTGTGGAAAAGACAATGTAGGCCATTATTATGCATAATTAATATCTGTTAATAGAATCTAGGATCACAAATGAGTGTGGGGAAAGAATATAGATGTACTTGTTGTGCGTTTCCCAGGCTTGTGGTGTGTTGTTGAACTGTTCTGTGCTTGTTTTTCTCTCTCCCTGTGCCTGACGCAGCCGACTCTGGAGACCAGGACGAGCACACTCTCCAAGAAACGACGCTCCCGCCTGTGAATAGTAGCGTCCTCGCTGCTCCCATCACGGACCCTTCTCAGAAGTTCCCTCAGTACCTACCTCTTTCTGCAGAGGATAATTTAGGTCCTCTACCTGAAAACTGGGAGATGGCCTATACTGAAAATGGAGAAGTCTATTTCATAGAGTAAAGTATACCATTTTCTCTCCCTGAAAATACTCACTGTCTTCCTGCTCCTGGTTTGCATATCACTTACGCCTGAGGGAGCTCATCCCACACCAAAGTTACTCTTCTCTAAGATTAAACAGGCTTCTCATAAAAACAGTTTTCATCCATATCATTCTTAATTATTCAGTGCAAAAGGTTTTAGGAAGCATAAGATCTATAATTTCTCGAAGGGGTGAGACAACTGAATCTTGCTATGTAATTATAATAAATAACTACCCTATTTAGCCATTAAAATGATGAATTCTTGGCATGTTTTTCTTAACAGTCTTTAGTTTTCTTACTCTATAGTTTTCAGGCTTCTTTATATATTCTGGACATAATTTACTGTAATTATGATTTTTCTCAAGTGTGACTGTTCATTGCTTTTCAAAGTCCAGGAGCTTTTAATCTAAGTGATATGGACTACTGTTTTTCTTTGTGTTTTGTGCCACTGTGGTAGCAAGAAATCATTCTTACTCAAAGTTGGTTATTTTCTGTTACATTTTGTGGAAAAAAATTCATCACTTTACACCTTACGTTTTGGTGTATGAACTGACATATGCTAATTTTATTACATGGTACAAGATAGGTGAACAGGGATTTGAGAATATGTAGATGTGAAAGGCTTGAAATGTATGTAATGAAAGTTTTAACAAGTAACATTTTCAGAAATAGAAAAAAACAAAACTAATATAATTCCTATAATTGAAACTATTCTTGGCTTCTCCTGACCAGTAGAAGCTGCAGGTTGAAATGTAGGGTTTTGAATCTGCTTTCTGTGACATGCACTACTTTTCTTAGATCACAAATGGATGGGTGGTCAATTATTCTGTTAGAGCAGAAGTATAATGCTCTAATTTTATTCCCAGTACATATACAAAATATAGGTAAATGTATTATTCTCACATAAATGGCCTACTATTAATTGAATCAGCAAAAGGAAGCATTACCAAAGAATAAAAATAAAAAGCACTATAACTATAACTTTCTACACTGAATCTTATAAACTTCAGCTTATATAAAGCACTTCAACTTTCTAAAATGCACGTGTGCATCTAAGTGAAAGGTTTGTGTTATAACCGTACTATACGTTTCTGTGGATTTTTAAATTTTCATAGATATCATATATTTTGTTATTAGAAAAGGGCAATAAAAGTTAAATTTTTTTATTTTCCTAAATTTTCCTAAACACATAGGCATGAGGAAGAAAGCTAGAGGCTCAGAACAGTCACTTGCGAAACCCACCTGGAAAAAAGGGAGGCGTGAGGGCGAGCTCTGGTATTCTCTAGCCAGAGGGCAGAGACACTTAACCTGTTTCTTGTTAACGGTGGATGCTTATTAAACCCAGCAACGTGGACGGCACAGTGGTCAGTGCTTTGTTTTCTCCCCTTCTCAGCGGTGTGACCTGGGAACCTTGCTTCCTCTTTGATCCTCTTCCAGATGTGTAAAAGGTTGTGATGTCCTGAAGGTTGTGGGGAGTGGTGTATAAAGTGCCTGGGTCGGTAATATTTAGTATCACTGCTTCCATTCTCATTACATTCATCATGCAGATGAATTTCAGCATTGCTCACAGAAAACTGGATATCACATTCAAGTTCAAACGTTCATAGTTAGATGTCGTAGCAAATTGCCTTCCAAACTTTGTCCACTAACTAGAATTATGCCAAAGGAGTATATAATAGAGATATTCCCAGTACCAAGTAATGTATGAAATACACATTCCTGGAAAGGAATGTGCCAATAATTTTGCCAAGGGCTGAATTGATAAGTTTTAGAAAAACAAGTTCACTGTGCTAACAGTGAATGAAAAGCCAGCCCCATACTACAGTTGACTGAGGTCCACACTCTGCCTCCTTTGTAAGCTAACATAGCTTTTAGCTTTATTGCCCTAACTGCAAAAATTGTGGCTCTGACATGTATGACACTAGCTTTCCGGCTATTATTTCAACAGGTATTAGCGGTATACTCCATTTGAGGTTGGAGGTGTATTCTAGTGCTAGAGCTCCAGCCTCGTATATACAAAGACTAGATTTGATCCCCAGCACATAAACAAACAAACAAATAAATGTTCACTTATATGTATAAATATTCATACATACTTGCAATTTATAGGTTAGCCTAAGTTTTACACACACACACACAGACACACGCACAGACACACACACCTACACTTTCAATGGTCTTTTCATTCTGAAATGAACTTAGAGTATCTTGCATTGACTAGCAAGCTAAATTAGATAAGAATCTAATGTATGTGTGTTTCATAGATTTAGAAAAATATAAAATACTAGACTGACTTAGCAGTTTGGGGAAAATCTAGAATACTTTAAAGATTAAAGACAAAAAAACATAGGCCTAGAAACCGGGTGCAATGTATAGAAAGCTGGAGTAGAGGACTGGGAGGAGCCAGTGGGGCAGGCTGTCTCAGGCATGCCATCAAAGGAGCGTGGAGCTTTCTTTTTAATTCATTTATCTCAGGCTTTGAGCAAAAGAAACTGGCAACCCAGAAACATGGGCAGAGAGAGAAACAGATGGTCCTAATGAAAGCCTGCTTTCTCTAGCTCAATGACTAGGAAAGGGGGGGATCATACAAGCCAGACAGCTTTTGGTGAGCATCTCCTGTACCCCAGAAAGAAAGAGCATGCCGGGGTCCTCCCCTTTCCCCCATCAGCCAGGGTCAAGAGTGAACCTAGATATGACCCCATAATAGTCTGATGGGAGCCAAACCTGCCTGTCAGGGTACTCCCCTTCCTCCATATGAATACTATAGGACTGTTAGAGGAGACTGTGGGCTTCCCTTCTACCTGGGGAAGAGCAAGCTACTGTGTTTGCCTTCTAGAATGTCCAGAGAGGCTTAGAGGAGAGTCAGGATTTCCATCATTGTCCTGTGGTAGAGCCCACAGGTAGAGCCCTGCTTTGGAGCAAGAGTGAGATTCTAGTATCCATTCCAGTTTCATCAGTATCAGGCAAGGCCTCGTAAGTAGCTAGAATGAGCCTCCCCAAGTGTGGGGGTGGGGCAGGATAACAAGGATGTCTTTCCCTATCTAGTGTCATTGAAAATGACATAAGGCCCACCAACAACCAACTGTCCTCTCTGGAGCAGTCACTTCTTAGCTGTGCCTGGGATATCAAAAGCCTGTAATCCACCCATTTATTTGGCTGGGATAACATGATTTCAAAGACCTTCCTTAGCAACATATTTAATACCGTCTTGGAAAATAATAAGGGCTTTGGTTTATACAGCTGGGTGTTAGGACCCAGTTAGTATGTGTTAGGGCCTACATTTAATCCCCAGAACCACAAATAGATGGTGATTGATTGATTAGTAGACAAGACAAATTTCTTGTAACAAGAGCCAGAAAGATCTCAAGTTGAGTGAAAGGAAACAGTCAACAAATACCAACACCAAAACGGCAGAGGTGTTATCATTGTCCAAGATTTTACAAACACACATTATAGTTAGACACGGGAGTGCATACCTGGAGTCTCTACACTGGGTAGACTGAGGCAGAAGGATGGGGAGTCGAGGGCCAGCCTGGGCAGCATTTAGAGATCGTGTTTCATGACTGACTGAATGAGTACATGTGTACTTACAGCCTTTACAAAATACTTCACTAGTTGGTTATAAGCATACTTGAAACAAAGAGAAAATGGAAAGTTTCGGCTAAACAGTAAAAATATACAAAGTAAACCTGGAACTTAAAAAAAGAATGCAACAAATAAAAAACCCAGTAGCTGGGTCTGACAGCACTGAAAAAAAGACAGAGGCCGGTTGTGGAAAACAGAGATCACCGGGCTAAACACCACAAACACTTGGCAGAGGAATGGAGCAGACTTTCAGGAGCTTGCATGTCAACTACAAAACCTCCCACATTGGTGATCAAAGTCTTAGGAAAAGACAGTGACCTAGGGAGGGGGGGAAAAAAAACCCTGAAGAACCAATGTGTCCACATCTCCCAGATTTTTTGAAGAGAAACTACAGATTGAAGAAATTAGGTGAACTCAAATTGGATACATTTTTTTAAAATGCACATCAGGTCATTACTTTTCTGTTGCTGTAATAAAGTACTATGGCCAAAAGCAACTTATGGAAGACTGTATTTCTGCTTACAGTTCCAGAGAGAGAACCCATAATGACCAGGAAGGCATGGCAGCAGGTGGCCAGAGCAGGGAACTAGCTGATCATATATTCTTTTCACATAAGAAACACAGAAAGTTAACTAGAAATGATGCAAGGCACGAAACTGTCAAAACTCCCCAAGCTCCTCGGACTTTCTTCAGCAAGGCTCCACACATCCTAAAACATCTGTAACCTCCAAAAACAGAGCCACCAACTGGGCACTGGAACAAAAACGTTTAACATCTTTCCATACAAATTTAGAAAAGAAACAGTAAGCTAATTATGAATAAGAGAAAAAAAAGGTAAGTGTAGGTAAGCATACAGGTAACACCTGTAGTTTGTGTAACACGCACTTATGAAGGAAGATATGAATATAATGAGATATAGAAATACATATAAAGTACTTCATAAATGTGACAAGATGTGAGATCTTACTAGTTACATGTAACACCTTATATTGGCTGGTTGTGTATCAACCTGACACAAACTAGAACCATCAGAAAGGAGGAGGCCTCCCTTGATAAAATGTCTTCCTAAGATTAGGCTGTAGGCAGGCAAGCCTGTAGGCTATTTTCATAATGAGTGATTTATGGGGGCAGGGGGGAGGGGTAATCCAACCCACTGTGGGTGGCCTTCACGCCAGCCTGGTGGTCCTGGGTTTTATAAGAAAGCAGGCTGATGACCCACAGGAGCAAACCAGTAAGCAGCACCCCTCCATGGCCTCTGTATCAGCTCCTGCCTCCAGGCTCCTGCCCTGCTTGAGTTCCCGCCCTCACTACTTTTGATGATGAAACCCTTACTGGGAACTGGGAACAAAGTAAGCCCTTTCCTCCCCAAGGTGCTTTGGTTATGGTGTCTCATTACAGCAATAGTAACCCTAAGAGATACCCAAAGCAACCTTTTCAAAAACTAGATAAACAACGGAAAGTAGTACACGTAAAGAGAAAAGAGGGCTCAAGTCTAGTGGCCCACAGAAAAGCTGGGGAAAGAGACAGGAAGCAAGAACGTGGCTAGTGATTATCAGTAACGATGAAATTAGCTACATGCAGCAGAACCTCACTTTAGATGTAACAGTTGAGGTCTGCTGAACATAAAAGGGTAGGAAAAGCATATCATAAAATATTAATCATACCAGAGTAAACATTATAGAATGATCTAATAGAGGGAAAAAGGAAATTTTCAAAAATAATCACCAGACGTCTTGCAAAAGAATCAGTAATTCAAAACAGTAGTCTCAAAAGAAATTATTTGGTTTTGTAAATTCTTGTGACTGAGTCTTTCTTTGTAGCCATCCTGACCTAAAACTTGTTATCTTGCCTTAATCTCCTTAGTGCTCAGCTTGAGGGGAAAAAAATCAAATTAAATGAAAATATCACATCTCAGAGTGGGTCAAAGGCCAGAGAATGCCAGGGGTATGTGTAGTATTAACCACATTTAGAAAGATATGGCTTCAGTCTGTACTCACAAGCTTTTATCTCAAGATCCTAGAGAAGGAAGAGGAAGGCAGTCTCCAGGGAAGGGATGCCCTAGCAGCTAAGAACCCTGGCTGCTGGTACAGAGGACCTGATTCCATTCCCAGCACACGCATGGCGGCTCACAAAGCTTTTTACTCCAGTTTTAGACAGTCTGGTGCCCTCTAGTGGCTTCCATGGGTGCCTGCAGGCATGTGTTGCACATGTATATATGAAGCGAAACACTTAAACATATAAAATAAAATAAATCTTAACAGCATCCTCTCTCTCTCTCTCTCTCTCTCTCTCTCTCTCTCTCTCTCTCTCTCACACACACATACACACACACACACACACACACACACACACACACATCAGAAGGGAGAATGAAGAACAATCACTACAATTGAACCCTAGAGAAAAGCCATGGAATATTTAGGTCTTCAAAGGTTTAGTAAAACGGATGAGTATTATAAGCCAGACAAAGAATGAAAAAGTCCCATCATTATTGATCAAGGTGGATACTAGATTCATGTGAGCACAGATCTACACATAGACATCTGAGAAAATCCTATGAAATGGGTCAGTGATTCAAGAGACACAGACTGCATTTCATCTAGGATGTGACACATGTGGTAAAACATCATGTTTTTAGGCCACAAGCTGTAAGATGAAATATACCCTTTTTTCCCCCAGTTGCTTTTGTTCATGGTGTTTTATCACAGCAACAGAAAGATAATTTAAGACATAAATTGGTACCAGAAGTGGGAAATTGTGGCAGACTTGACAGTTATTTAGGATTATGGAAGGACTTCAGAATGTTGAGCTGGAAAAGCTATTGAGTACTCAGAGCTCAGTAGGCTTGTGGGAGCTCAAAAGATATGCATGCTGAGATCTCTTGAGATAATGAAAGCCCTGACTTACAAAGTTTAAAATGAGGGTTGCTTTATGGGTCCTTTATAGACTCTGCTGTGGCCCTTTGATAATTTTAGTATAAAATTTGTGTCCTGGTTAGCTAGGGTTGAAGAATTGGCTGTAATTAACAAAAGACCAGCACCCCAAAATGTAACCTTTGCTCTACTGGGATAAGTGATGCTGGAGCTGAGAAATTAGTTGTGTTTAACAAGAAGGCAGCATTATAAAGATCATATGTCTAGAAGTATTTCCTCAAGACCACCATACAGAAGCCGTGGACCGGAGGAGGCCAAGACTATACGTCATGGTGGCAGCTAAGCAGTGATGTACAAGAGTTCCCAGGTAATGGCTGGTTTTAAAGGTATGAGGTAGACATGGACAGCAGCTGAGATTCGGCACTATGAGAGACCAGGAGAGGCCAGTGGTGGTGATGTAGCCTCAGTTGTAATAGCCCCGGGATTTAAGGAATCGGGGAGAGAAATTGAGGCTTGGCATCATGTGGCAGGGTCAGAGTCCCGGAATAAAGCCTGGGAGAAGTCGTTGGTGAGGCTGCTACATCAGATGCAGTGGAAACCCCCCAGCATTCTGGAGATCCCAGTACAATGAAACAACCACCCAAAACAGCAGCAGCTGAGGAGCGGAGCCGGCCGCAGCCTGTGAGATGTGTTATGTGTGTTCTGCGTGCCAGGGCCAGAGAGGTGGAGCTGCTGGAGCCCACAGGAGCCTGAGTTCCAAAGACTGGACAGACACTGAGTTTACGTATTTATTATGTTAGAGTTTGACTTTGCTTTGATCTGATAGTAAGTAGCCTCTAGCTCGGCCTTTTAAAAATAAGTATGTAACTATTTTATAGGAGTTTAATTTGAGATAGTTTGGATATTCTAATGAGGTTTTGAATATCTTAGAGAGGACTCGAATTCTGAAAATGACTGGATATTTTTAAAGAGACTGAACTTTTAAAGTATTTCCATTTTTAAAGAGTATGGGACTTTTGAAAGTTTGCGATATTGATATTAATATGAGACATTGGGAATCACTAAAGAAGATTATCAACACATATAAGTTATGTGTTTGTGTTTCCAAAGGGGTTAATTGGCCTTTCGGGTTTGTTTGGTTGATTGGTTTAGTTTAGTATGGTTTGGTTTCGTTTCATTGTTTTCTTTTAGTTTGTTTGTTTTGTAATTGTATGGGTATTTTTGGTTAACTTTACACAACCTAAACATATTTGATAAAAAGAAACTCAATTAAGAAAATATCTCTTCAAACTTGCCAAGGGTGAGGACCACTTTCTTGAATGATTGGTATGGGTGAGTTCAGCCTATGGAGGTGGTGCAGCTTGTCCTGAGTTATTTTAGAAAGCTGAGCAAGGCAGTGAGCCTCAGTCCACCATGGCCTCTGCATCAGTTACTGCATTAAGCCCAAGACCTGTCTTCCCTTGATGGTGAACTAAGCTGTACAATGAAATAATGAAATAATAATCCATTTCCTCCCCATATTGCTTTTGGTCATAATATTTTATCATGGCCATAGAAATATAACTAAGACAAATACCTGCTTCTGAAATGGCACATACATACTCTCCCCAGTATGTGTCCCCCCACCCCACCCCCAGCAGTGGCCAGGATAGTGTTGATACATCGTTGTGTAGACATGCAGACCTCAGATTCAGCTGTACACCCCCCTGCATTTCATTTCTATTTCTGCTATGTGTCAGCCATATGCAGATTTTACCTTTATATTCTCATTTTTCTCTTCTGTAAAATGGGAGTAATAATGTTACTGCTTATTAATTTCCCCAGGGGGTTGTTATGAGAATTAAATAAACTAACATATGAGATGAGGTTCTCATGGTTGCAAGTGACCCCATAGAGAAAAGTGATGATGGGAATCACTGTATTATTTTTCGTTTGTTGTTGTTGTTTAACATGGTGAAATGGCAAATCCATTTGCATAGGCATAATTTTCTCTTTAATAACTAGTAAGATTTGAATCTAAAATGCTGGTGCAGCTCTATGCCTCCTCTTACATTGATAACCCAACCTGTGAACTTGAGATAAAAAGGATTCATGCCAGAACTTCAAATGTTTCTTCCCCGCCCCCACCCCTTCCATTTCTTGTTTTTACTTCTAGTTTTGGACCAAACCTCTTGACCTTGGAGGTCCCATCTCACCCACTTAGTTGCTCAATGAATCAGACTCAAGCAGAACTCTGACCCCCAGTGTCTTGGTCAACTTGGAGAAGCACAAAGGCGGCTTTTTCCCACTTTGCCTGTGACATTTCTAGCATAACTGGAGGATAAAAGACCCTTGGCATATTTCATTACTCAAAAGGCCCCAGTCAGAGTCTGCCGAGACCTCTAGGGGTCTCCTGTTCTCTCTTTGGGCAGCATCTCTGTTTCTCTCTGTGTGTTTCTCTTCTCTCCTCCTTCCTCTCCCCTCCCCTCCACTCCTCTCCCTTCCTCCCTCCTTCTCTTCTCCTCTCCCTGTCTCTGTGTCTCTGTTTCTCTCTCTTTCTGTTTCTCTGTTTCTTTCTCTGTTTCTGTCTCTTTCTCTGTTTCTCTCTGTCTTTGTGTCTCTGTCTCTGTCTCTGTCTCTCTCTCTTCTGTTTCTCTGTTTGTCTCTCTCCCTCCTCCCCACCCTCTCTGCCTTTGACCTCTTTAAATCCTAAGTTAGGGAACAGCAAAATAGCTTACCAGTCAGAGAGCTTACCACCAAACCTGACACTTGAGTTCAGCACTTGAGACCCTGATGATGGCACAAGAGAACTGACTCTGGTAAGGTGTCCTTAGCTCTCCACATATATCCTATGGTACAAATATGCTCATACACTGATAAATAAGTAAGTTAGTTTGTTCATTAAATGCCTCTAAGTTGATGTTACGGAGTGATGTAGCTTTGAGGTGCTGTGTGATCAAGGGACTCCACAGTGTCAGGAAAGGGCTTTATGTGACACAGTGAGTGACATTGCCATCTCATTTGTGGATTGCAGTATTCTAAATGGAAGTTATAGACCAATTTAAAGGTAATTAGAAGTTATTCTTAGGCAAGCGTGAAGACTGAGTAAGTCTAGACAGGCGTAGACTGTATAAGAAAAGCATGTCATTTGTATCTGTTATTCAGAAATAATGTTAGTATTATGTTTTAAGCATTCAGTAAGTGGTTGATTATACCTTAGAAAGGAAAACCTCCTCCTCATACTCATCCTAAGCCGTTATGGTTCTAGCCTCAAGCCCTCTAGTGGTTTGCCTACACTGTTGGAATGCTTCTCCTCTTTCGTTCATAAGTAGATATACAAGTCTTTGTACCGTGTTGTTATTCTTTCTCCTTAAACGCATATGTTGTTGTTGTCTCTGGATTTCAGCCACAACACGAAAACAACGTCATGGTTAGACCCTCGGTGCCTGAACAAACAGCAGAAGCCTCTGGAAGAATGTGAAGATGATGGTAAGGACTAAGAGGTTTTATTGTCAGCGCCAGGGGGGCAGAGTTCGTGTGCACGTTTGCTGAAGAGTTCTCACACAGCAAATCTTTAGGAATCACACTGTGGCTTATATGAAGTAGAATTCTTCCAGAAGAACTTTCATCAAAAGACATGTACATTCCAGAATGGCTGTTGGGAATAGAGGCAGGTCAAACTTGAAAAAGACTCAAACTCGACAGGAATATAGAAACCAAAGACGATTAGATCTTTCATGCTTATTAGTGGACTAGTTCCTAACCTGTGCTATAAAAACCTTCAGGGAAGAAGCCAGGTTTCTTGACTTTTTTTTTTTTTTAATGATCCTATTGCTTGTTTAGTTTAGGGGCAATGGGAAGACCTTGGCATGTTGGGGATGTCTTTATAGCTTAGAATGCAGCAGTGATTTTTGAAAGACTAGAGCTGCATCTTCATCACCCAGACATTCCTTCTGACTACACAAGTCTCTGTTGAAAAGGATTATTTCAAGTATTTTGAGTTTCTCATGATTTCTTCAAAGTAGAAGAAAACTTAATGCAGAGCAAGTATATTCTCTTTAGCACTAGAATCTCTCTCCAGTTCTGTCAAGACTGCTTTCTGTTGTAAACTTATTAAAAGGCAAATGACTTGCCTTGCTGCTCATTATACAATCCTGGCATTTGAATTAGTACTATCATTAATTGTGAATTAGTTGTGGAATAATTATAATATATTAATATATTATAACATGTATTATAATGCATAACATATATGTGTGCATATACACACATGTATAATAACAATTACCTGTGAGATACCAAAGATTTATTAATTTGCCCTGTTGTGCACAATTGTTGCATATACATAATTGGTGATATTTGGAAAATGCAAGCTAGTATTGCAAAGTACTATACAGTTAAAAGCCTTGTACTCTGTGATTTTTCTGTTACATATGGCTGCAGATTATATTAAATAAATATAGGTTTGCATGTTCATGTTTATTGGAACAAGTTCAAGTGGAAATGTATATTTTCCTAATCTAAGAGGCACAATCCATGTGCTCATTTTACCTCAGTTGCTTGCTCCCTTAGTTGCAGAAGGGATGGACTAGGTGTGGCCAGGTCTGTCTCTCATATATGGGGAGTAATGGCTATCTTGAGTATTCAATGATTCGGTTTAATATAATACATAGGTAGCCAGTTTTCAAAGATGAGAGCACTACATGCTTTCTGTAGAGTGTCCTTTAGTACAACTTCATGGAACAAGTTGAATCTCTTTGACAAGAGATGAGTTTGAAGGCAGCATAGCCATTTTTATTACATTGGATCTTCAGGGTCTGCGTCCACTGTCAGTCCACTGAGAATGTATGATAGCAGATGCTAGAAGGCTGCAGAGCCTTTCACTGAGAAGAACTGCCGTGGAACAAATGCACTGCGAAGAGCTACGGAGTGTTTCTGTTTCCACATTAACAGCATTTTCCTTGACACAAGTATACATCCATCTCAAGTGCAGTTCATTCAGTAATTATCTCATCAACATTAGAATCTTATATTTCATTCATTTAGAGTGATGTGTGTGTGCACAGACAGCATGAACATGTAATCACATGATGGCAAGTGTCAGTTTGGGGTTTTGCTGTCAGCACAGAGCTGCCTTGCCTTACTGTTTGCTGTCATGACCTGGATCAGGAAGCTTGACTTCTCACACATCCTGCGCCTGCATGGCTTTATGCTCCCGTCCACCTGCCCGTGGAATGTTATTCTTAAATATAATTACTCCTTTGGTCATCAATCATTGTCTAGTACCGTTAGAAGTCTTGACCTTCCTTGCAATATCAGGTCAATGTTTTTAGTTGCCTGTTTTTTTTCCCCCCATCAGGCTGTCTCAAAGAGATCTCTGACTCAGGCGAATTAGAACTGAACTATTGATCCTATACTCAGTGCTCCTTGTGTTGGTTGGAAGTAAATGGGTTCACACTCAGGAATCCAATTGATCTGTCACCTTTCTTCACCTCTGTTTCTAATGCATGAGTCAGCTCAATTCACACCACAAGCTTCCTAAATATCTCTGAAATGCACTAGGTCTTTTCTTCCCTACCTGTAGGGCTCCTAGCTGGGTCACTCGTGTCTCCTCCCTAGATCCCTGCCTTCTGCTGCCCTCAGCAGATTTTTATTTCCACGTCAGTGTGAGGGTGTCACTGCTGCGCTGAGCTGCGCTGCTGGGGCCTCTCTGCTTGCTCAGTAACTGCCTGTTCTGGGCTTCCTGTCCAGCCACCCTGGCTCTGCTCTGCTCTGCCTTTTGCTTGCACTCCCACTAGACCTCACTGAGTCGCTGCCTACCAATCGGATGCTCAGCGCTTCCTCCTTAGAATGTGGCCGCTTTGCTCGCAGTTGCTGGAGATCTTCTACATAAGACATCCATCCCTTGTAGACCCTGGAGATGTGTCAGGGAATGTGATAGCAAAGCACCCAACTCTCACAGAGCTTGAATTGAAGTGATTTTCATTGACACCCAAGCGTCTTTCACATTGTAGCTCAAATACCATTTCCATGTTCTTGGCTTCAGATATATTCATGTCACTCTAGTGTACTCTGGAGAGTTAGGCATGGTCTTAATTTCACTGGATTTTGTTTAGCTTTGTACATGTCTTTTCTTCCCAAAGAGTCATTGTATTTGTGCCAGTTTAACAGTTGCCTAGCACAGTGATTGGCACATACTCACTGGGGGGAAAATGAACAAACCTTCCCTTGAACTTCATTAGGTAATATCTAAATGGGCATTTTTGCATTTTCAATACCTTTGAGCCATCCATGTTCTTAAGTGGGAAGTCACTTATCACAGACCTTATTTTATTTAAACCTGATATTTTTTTTTTTTAAAGAGCGTTGTTCAAAACTGATTGCTCATGCCAGCTGGGCATGGCAGCCTGTCTGTAGTTTCCACCAGGAGGCAGAGATGGAATTCTGAGGTCAAAGTAGCTACCAGGACTAGCTGATTAATGATTAATATCTAAAACAGCCTACAGGGTACCCTGAGCACTGCCATATACACTGGGAAGAGGTTTGAACCCACTTGCCCCCGTGGCTGTGTAACTTCCTTCCAGGGTCGGCAGCAGCCACCTGTTCTCTGTAACTGTGGAGCTTGTAGCAACAAAATGAGTGTTGTGTGCTGAGCCATGTTCTTTCTCAGTAATAACCAACTTATTTTAGTGACAGCCAGAGGAGGTCAAAAGTGAAAGGACTTTGACTTGTTTTGCTGGCTGGAATAATTGAGCCCATTTTCACTCGACTATGTCCGAACCATTGGCTTAGAGCGCTTATGTACAAATCAGCAAACAAAAAATTGATGAGCTCTGCCGTAATGCCCCTTCAGCGCAGCCTTCAAGCACCTCTTCCTTGATATGTCTCACCATGACATAGCTGATCTTTCTCGCCCCTCTTGAAAGGCACTGGGGACATTGTTACAATCTCCTTTTTCAATTTGACCTCACTTTCTGTTTTCCAAGCTGCATGACTTTTAAGTTAAGTAATGCTCTAATTGTGAGTGTAATTGCTTCTGTGATGAGAGGATTATTGAAGGATTAAAAGGACCAATATTGAAAGGTCTCACAGCTTTGTTTGCTGCAAATAAGGTCTGTAATAAGTAACTCCCCATTTAAGAACATGGAAACCTCAAAGGTATTTGTCATAGTTTACAACCAATCAAATAACATTTTGACATGCAAGGAAATGAGCCGTCTAATTATTTTGCCAATATCAGCTCTTACCGTTTTGTGATTTACACTGAGGTCAGGAGTTTACTAGCCAAACACCAGTGAAATAAACCACAGTTCAGGTAAGGCCGCTGTAATGATGTTTTTGCTGCTGTTCTTCAAAGGGGGTTTCTCTCTTGGTGCTGGTGTCTGAATTTGTCTTTCTCTTTTCTGTCTCATTCCTGCTCTTCCTTTGGAGAAGAAGGGGTACACACCGAGGAGCTGGACAGTGAACTAGGTAATGCCTTCCACCCACTTCCTCCCCTCCACCTTGAGTCTGCCCTTCTCCAGTCAGTCTTCAGCCTGCCTTGCCCATGCCCTTGAGGACAGGCATGAGGCAGAACTGTATGTAGTACACGGTATTTACGGTGAAACCGCAGGAACAGATTGAGACCAGAAGGAGAGTAAATTAGCGACGAGTGGTCCTTAGATTTAGAATCGTGGAAGAAAATGAAGGGGTACTTGCCATGACCCTTGAACTTTTATGTAATCTGTCTTTGCATAATTGACTTATTTGTGTAGTGCACAGGGTTGTTTGTATGAATGATGTAAACAAGACAAGTAAAACAAAAACTGTTGAGGCAAATGAGATGATCGGGGTGCTTTGTGGAATAAAAATTCCAATGAGATGCTGCATGGTCGATGAGTCTTACAATTGTGTCGTGTTTAAGTCATGGGCTGTGTGCAGCTGACCGTATCACTGCAGAGTGACTCAGGCAGCAGGTGCAGTGTCCAGTGCCATTTTCTGTATTGAGCATGTATCAGTGTAAATCAGCTCTCGACCACTTTGGCTGTTACAGTGTAGGGGTCATTTGCATGTCTCTGTAATGCTGTTTCTTTCCTTTGCTGTTGGACTGTATTGCTTTGTTTTCATCGTGAAGTGATAATAGTAAGATTTGAACACTTCTGAAGTTAGCTGCAGTCCACCTGAAACTTCACCCAAGAAAGATGGAAAAGCACAATCATTTTCAGTAAATTGCAGGGAAAGTCGCAGCTAATTGACAAGTGGCTGGCACTGGCCTGTTATAAGTAAAAGATGATTTGACATCAGTGTGTGTAGACTCTCCCAAGATTACTGAGTCTGCTTGTATTTTATAGTTGTCTTAACTCCTGGCAATGTCGATGTATTTTATACTGATTACTAATCTCATTTTATATATATATATATATATATATATATATATATATATATATATACATATACATACATACATACATATATATACACACATATATACATATATACATATATATATACACATATATACATATACGTGTAGAAATATAAATATATAAAATACTGGTTCACAAGAGCTGTACTAGAGAATGTGGCCTTATTTTTTTCATTTGGAAGGTATACTCTTATAGCAAGCATTCTCATTCAGGCAAACCAGGGAAAAGGTGTGCTTAGAGGTATTTATTAACCAGAAGAGCCCACAGAGCAACTGTGCTAATGTGGACCCTAAGTTCCAGTTCCACATCTGAGCTGTGCCTGAAGGATCTCAACTCTCTCGAATCCCCATAGCAGGCTAAAGTGTCTTGCTCACCTGCCATCCATCATAGGTGCAGACAGTGTGTCTTCATGAATGTTTGCTTAAAATATAATGTAATCAGTTTCTCTGTTAAATATTTTCTGACCTTTTTGAGTTTTCCAAAACTAAATGGCAAATTCTGGGACAAACAGCTTCCTTTTTTTTTTTAAATTGATGACCTATTTCTATTTTAAGCATTAAGAGACTAATTCCTGTTATTAAGTTAATTACCACATTGGAAGTGAGAAATCTGTCTTTTCATTTCAAAATAAGTTTTAGCTTAAAAAATTCAAAAATTTTATAGAATTGGTTCATCTGTCCCAGAATTGTTTAATTTGTGTGTATGTGTATGTGTACATGCTAATACACAGATTGCTTACTAATTTAGCTATCCCGCCAGCCCCCCTCCCACTCTCATATTTAGAAATACTAACTGATTGCATTTCTCCACTCCAGAATGTTAGGTTGTTGATAGTACAGAGGTTGAGGTCAGGGGTGGTTTCATGTATTCTCTGTGTACTTCCACCAAAGCACACTAATGCCTGCACACTTCCTGCTGTGCTCCTGGCACCTAACATGTCCTCAGGCACGCAGTAGTGGTTATATTAATGTTTGCCAAATTAAGAACTCAAGTAACTTTCTACCAATTTGAAGATAATAAGGTCAATTACTTTAAGTCTTAGGTTTAGGTAGGAGGTCTGGTCAATTAGTCATAGCACTGTCCTTCCCTCTCACCCTTTCCTCTACCCCATGACTGTGCAGCATTCAGCCATCCCTGCTCCACTTTCACTTAAACGGCAATTTCTACTTTGTAAGGGAAAACAGGTTCCCAGGCATTTGAAGTTTATCAGTCCTTAAGACCTGATATGACAAACAAGGCCGTGGTATACCAATATTTGCAAGTTAGACCCATTTTCATTATAGTACTAATGTCTCCTAAACTCAAGAGACATATTAAAATTGCAAAGTGTTTTTTACAAAAGAAGAGAGGAAGGAAGGAAAAGAAAGAAAGGGGAGAAGCCTATCTTTTTGTTTCTAGAATAACCTGTATAGTAAATATCATAAAAATCAGTGTCTCTGGATGTGCAACCAAATTTGCACAGAATATGAACTTTGAATAACTAGTTTGCTTGTGTCTGTGTGCACATTTATGCCTCTATCATGCTCTGTGACTGTTGGTAACATGTAAGAACCCTCTGATTACAAAGCTGTCGGTATTTGGAAAATTTCTACAATATATAATAATTGAAACACTATGTAGACAAAACAAACAGAAATGTATTGAAAACTCCAAGAGAAGAAACACAAGTAATATATAAGTGAAAATCCTCAAAATAACAGCAAATTTCACAGTGGAAACTTTGAAAGCCAGAAGAGTTTGGAGCACTGCATTCCAAGTCCTAAAAGGCTATGCTTGCTAGCCTGTAATAACATACCCAGCAAAACTACCCACGATAACTGAATTGAAAGAAAAATTTTCTATGATATAAGCAAATCAAACCTAAAGAAAATACAGGAAGCAGTGTTTTCAGTTGAACAAAGGAATGAGCATAGCAAAGACAGTGTGTAACAACATAGGAAGCCATAGTTACTAAGACAAGAGTATCACCGGGAACACAATACCACCAAAAATCAGCAATAGGACAACTGCAGTTAACATACATTTCAATTGACGGCTTTAAATTGACCTCAATTCTCCAATCAGAAGACACAAGCTGAATGAATAGAGAGTAAGACACAAAATCTATCTAGCTGTTCTCTATAAGGGACACATCTTACTTTAAAGGTGGATACCACCTTAGAGTAAAAAGACGGACCAAAGTACTCTAATCAAATGGGACCAGGAAACAATCAGTTGTTCCTATTCTAATATCTGACTCTATGGACTACAGACTTGAAAGTAAAACTAATCAAAGGAAATAGAGACACTTCATCCTAAACAAGGTAGCAGTTAAAAGAAGGCTTTACAAATTTAAAGATGTGTACACCAAACTCTTGCAGCAAATTTCATCTTAAGAATGTACTACTTGATTTAAAGACACAGATTAACATCCATCTCGCAATAATAGGTGATTCCAATATCACACCAGACAGACATATATACATACATATACACAGAAACAAACAACATGCATACATCAGAATTTATTAATAGCACACACCAAATGGACTTCATGGTTTTCTACAGTTACTCCTCTCAAACACCAAAGAATATACATTTATTCAGTAACACAAAAGAATTTTTAAAATAAACCACATCCTGAGACAATAAATACTAAAATGATTGAAATCAGCCCATGCATTCTATGTGATCACAAGGCAATGGCAATACAAATTTAAAATGGACAGCAATCCCTAGTTAAGTACACATACCCATGGAGATTCAACAATTCATTTCTGAAGCATGATTGTGTCAAAGAAAAAAAGCAAGACAAAACTTTTTCCTTCAACTGAGAGAAAATGAAAACACAACAAAACCTCTGGGACACAATGAAAGCAGTATTAGTTGCAAAATTTTTAGCTCCTAGTGCCTACATTAAAGAAATGAAGAAGAGCACAATAAATGGCTTAGTCAAGTTACTCAAAAATTTTGAAAACACAAAAGCAACCCAAATCCAAAAACCAATCAACAGCAAAAACAGTAATAAAAGCAAACATTAATAAAATAGAAACAGTACAAAGAATCAATAAATATAAGAGTTGGTTCTTTGAGAAGATAAAACAATGGTGACTGACAATTGGCCAAAAGAAGAGAGAGAGAGAGAGAGAGAGAGAGAGAGAGAGAGAGAGAGAGACAAGTTAACAGATTCAGAAACAATCAGGTAAAACATAATAGACATCAAAGAAATTTACAATAATATAAGGGAACACTTTAAAACCTGTACTGATTAAGCTCAAAAACCTAAAAGAAATGGATGAATTTCTGGATTTGGTCAAATCACCAAAATTAAACCAGGAAGACATGAGCAACCTAAAGAGAACTATAACTAATGAGCTTGAGATAGTAATAAAAAGCCAGGGCCAGGTGGAATCACGGAATTCTGCCACCCATTCAGAGAAGATCTACAGCCAGTCCTCCCTCCTTAATCTATTTTGAGAGGAGGGGAGGGAGAGGGAGAGGGAACTTCCAGGCTCTGAAGAAGCCCGTATTGCTCCTATACCAAATCAGGTAAAAACAACAAAAAAGGGAAATCACAGGCAAATATCTCTGAAGATAGATATGTTCAATAAACTACTTGCAAACAGAATAAAGACATTGACCAAAAACATTATCTATCATTACCAAGTTTGTCCTATCCCTAAAATGCTGGGAGGGATAAACATACACGTCAAAAAAATATATAAACTACAAAAATCACGTCATTATGTTAATGGGTGCAGAGAAAGCTTTTGACAAAAGTCAACATCCTTCATGCTAAAAATTCTAGAGAATGGGAGGTGAGAGGGAACTTACCTCATAATAATAAAAGCTGTTCATGAGAAGCACTCTGCCAGCATCATTCTAAACTGAGAGGAGCTTGAGACAGTTCCACTGTGCTCCGGAATGAAATGGACACATATGGAGCCATAAGAAAAGAAAAGGGAATTAAAGGGACACAGGGAGCTAAAGAGGAAGTCAAAGTACTCCTGCTTGCAGATGGTGAAACACCATGCATTAGAGATTCCCAAAATTCTGCCAGAAAAGTTCTAGAAATGATGAACAAATTGAGCATTGTGGCAGGATATAGAATCGATTTGCACAAATCCATACATCACCAATACGCATGTGGAGAGTGAAATCAGAGACACCCTCCCATTCACAATAACCTCAAAGAAATTACAATATCTCGGGATAAGCCTGATCACACAAGAGAAGGACCTCTGCAATGAAAACTATAAAGTAAACCTCTAAAGAAAAACACTAGAAAATGGATAGATAGTCTGTGCTCTTGGATTGATAGATTTAATCTTGTGAAAAAAATTAGTTTACCAAAAGCTGTTTACAGGTTCAGTACAACCAAAATGAAAATCCTCATCTTATTATTCACAGAAATAGAAACAAAAATCTTTTTTTAAAGATTTATTTATTTATACATGTAACTACACTGTAGCAGTCTTCAGACACACCAGAAGAGGGCGTCAGATCCCATTACATATGGTTGTGAGCCACCATGCGGGTGCTGGGATTTGAACTCAGGACCTTTGGAAGAGCAGGCAGTGCTCTTACCTGCTGAGCCATCTCTCCAGCCCCTAGAAACAAAAATCTTAAAATTCATATGGTAATACAGCAGACCTCAGATAGCCGAGACAATCCTGAACAAGAACAGTGCTAGACAGATTACCACACTAAGTCTTAAGATATATTCCAGCATCGTAGGAATAAAAGGAATATGGTGATGGCATAAAACCAGACATGAGGACCAAATGAACAGAACTGAAGATCCAGACATGAGTACACATAACTTCAGCCAGCTAGTGGTTGACAGAGATGCCCAAAACATAAGGTAGAGAAAAGAAAACATTTCAACAAATGCTACTGGGAAAAAAGGATGTGTGTACACAGAAGAATGAAAGTAGACTTGTCCCTATCACTTTGCAGAGAAACTAACTCAAAATGGATCAGAACCTAAACTTGAAACCAGAATCAGTGACGCTGCTAGATAATTTTTGCTAGATACATATCTGAGAGCAATTGACATGATATAGCTACAAAACATGGACTTTCTGAATGGGACTCCATTCGCCCAAGAAAAAGCCAACAATTGACAAATGTGACTTCATAAAACTAAAATGCTTTGCTCAGCTAAAAAACAACCAGGTGGGTGAAGAGGAAAACCACAGTATGGGAGAGAATTTTTTCTAAATACATATCAGAGAGACAATATCCAGATTATATAAAGAACTAAAAAAACAAATACCCCATTCAAAAATAAGGCCTACGGCTGAACAGACAGTTCTCAAAAGAAGGGGGAAAAAGAGGCTAGGCTAAGAAATTTCTGAAAAATGTTCATCATTCCTAGCAACTGAAAATGCAAATTGATACAACTTTGAGATGTCATTGTACCACTATCAGAATGTCAACCATTCACCAAACAACTGATGGAGGGCTTAAGGGGAAAAGAGAACCCTCATTCGCTGTTGGGGGGACTTCAAACTGGTACAGCCACTATGGAAATCAGTGTGGAGAATTCCCAAAAAACGTTAAAAATAAATCTACCATATGACCCACCTATACCATTCTTTGGCATACGCCGAAGAACTCGGCATCTTACTCTAGAGAGATTGGCTCAACCATGTTCATTGCTATTCCAGTTGTAATAAGTAGGAATTGGAAAGTACCTAAATGCCCTGTAGTGAATAATAAAAATGTGTTATATGCACACTATGAAACTCAGATTCAGCTGTAAAGGAAAGTCAGATCATGAACTCTGCCGGTAAATTGGTAAAACTAGTAAGGATCACATAGTATGAGGTACCCTATACCCAGAAAATCAAATTTCATGTGTGCTCTCTGATTAGAGCCCCTAGCTCCAAATCTTCACAAACCAAATCCTGATTCCCTCTTCAAGGAAACTAGTTGTTGCAGCAGATGGAGACCTTTATAGAAAAATCACAACCAATCAAAATGGTCATTGTTGGCCCTAGTCCCACTGGATATATCTATAAATCAAATCCTGCACCCACGGCTCAAAGAACATTGTGGAAGAGAAACAGAAAGATTCTAAGAGCCAGAAGGTCAAGAATCCTGTGTGACTGTCTCCCCTGGGAATGTCAGAAGCTACTACACCCATTACAGTCTCACCAATATGAGCTGCCTAACCGTGAACTGAACAAGGAAAGCAGACATGCCAACGTGGATGGGAGGTAGGGCCCCTGAGGCCTCAGCTCTATACAAAGTACTGTAGGCAACTAGGGAATGCTCTCAGTGGGAGAAATCATCTTCAGGGAAGAACACACCAATTGGTTACTCAGTGCCAAATGGTCATCCCTGTAAACATGCATACAAATAGTATTACACAGATTGAACCGGTTATATTTAGGAACATACATAAATATTCATATGTGCATGAAACAACAATTTTCCAAAAAGAGGCTGTGGATTTGAAAGAGCAAGGAGGGTATATGGGAGGGTTTAGAACGAAGCAAGGGATGGGGGGAATGTTGTGGTTGTATTATCATCTCAGATTTAAATTAAGTAGTAACTACATGATTCTTTGAATTGAAAAATAAAACCGGTTCAAAGTAAACAATATCTCTAGTATTGCGGTGTTCAACTCGCACTCTCTGACTAGTGATTCTAGGAATAATGGTTCACTGTGAAGGATAGCATTACCCAGTCTTGCCTTACCTACACAGATCGTGAGTGAGTAATTGCTGCCCTGCCTGAAAGGGCTGCTTGATGACACAAATGCAGCCTAGCTTCGTCCTTCTGCAAGAAAAACTCCAGTGCAGCAGGACTTTCTGTAATAGATTCATCTAACAGAACTCGGGAACCTAGTTAAGAGTCTCCAACTTTGGAATGAAACCTTGGGAGGCAGAGTTTACTACTTGCCTGGTGCCATTCTACCCCCACACTTAAAAGATACACATAGAGGGGTGTGTGGGTGCATGCTGGCAGGCCCAGGGCTCCAGCAGTGGAGACCAGAACAAGTGTGAGACTGGCTTCCTAGTGAAGCCTGGTCTGTATTCCACCCGCTAGGGGGACATACAAAAGAATATTTGCATAGGGCAATGAACTTTCTTGTGTCATCTTTCATAAGTAAAGTTCTGGAAAGAAAAACTGACACACATGTAATGATGAGGTGACTGTGTGTGTGTACTTCGAACACCCAGCTGGACCTGCCATTTTAATTCTCTCAGTAGTGTCTTCATTAGGAACAAATCTTACCTGGATTCAGGCTTAATTTTCATTCAAGGAAAGCAAAATAAGACCACTGAGTTGAAGATGAAAAGAAAGTAATTTTTATGTGTTCTTACATATGTGGCAAGGAAGTCTGGAAACAGAATGAGGAAAACTATAAACACATAAGGGAAGAACTAGGTGTTAAAGTTTTAAGTATTTCTATTAAAACCTAATTCAATACTTGGCTGATGATAAAGGCATCTGGAACTGCATTTTATTGTTTTATTTTCTTAAGTAAAGTACCAGTCGATAAAGAATCATTTTTCCTTTTTTTTAATTTTTTTTTATTTTCTATATTCTTTGTTTACATTCCAAAGGCTTTCCCCTTTCCCAGTTCCCCCTTCACCATATGTCCCATAAGTCCTCTTCCCCCTCCCTGCCCCCCCCATTCCCCAATCAACTCCCGACCACCACCGCCACCATTTCTCTGTTCTGGTACTCTCCTACAAAACTGGATCTAGTCTTTTTGGAACCAGGGTCCTCTCCTTCCTTTCCCCTGCATGCAATAAAGACACATGCTCCACTATGTTCATAGCAGCCTTATTTATAATAGCCAGAAGCTGGAAGGAGCTCAGATGTCCCTCAAAGGAGGAATGGATACAGAAAATGTGGTATATTTATACAATGGAATACTACTCAGCAATTAAAAATAATGAATTCATGCAATTTGTAGGCAAATGGTTGGATCTGGAAAATATCATCCTAAGTGAGTTAACCCAATCACAAAAGAATACACATGAATTGCAATCACTGATAAGTGGATATTAATGAGCCCAGAAGCTCTGAATATTCAAGGCACAATTAGCAAATCAAAAGATTCCCAAGAGTCATTTTTCACGTAGAAAAGTACACAGGACAAAGTAAAAACAGTCCATGCTTCTTTGTGTTGGAGTATACAGTTTTACGTGTGTTGAGACATTTGACTGCACCGCCTCCGCTGCCTGACTGGGCTGCTGAGCTCCTGAGTCGGCTCCTCTTGTGCTGACGTTCTTTTGTTTTTTCAGAGTTGCCTGCTGGCTGGGAAAAGATCGAAGACCCTGTCTACGGTGTCTACTATGTAGAGTAAGTGCCCGTGGATGATCCACATATGGCTTTTGCACTCCCAGGCCATTGTGTATATTATACTGAACACATCTTAGCATTGGTACAAGGTTCAAAATGATATTAATAATTTTATAATGAAAATAGGGAGAATTTGGTGAATAAGTAAATATTCACCAAACCTGAAGAAATTCAGAAAGGAAGTCAGTACATGTTGCTTTTGTTAACTTCCGAATCACTAAGACCCGGTATGCATGACAGGTGCTCAGTGAGTGGTAGTGAAGACCAGGCTATAGGAGAGCCCATTAAAAACAACAGAAAGCGGGCTGGAGAGATGGCTCAGCGGTTAAGGACTGAGTGCTCTTCTAGAGATCATGAGTTCAAATCCCAGCAACCACATGGTGGCTCACAATCATCTGTAATGGAATCTGATGCTCTCTGCTGGGGTGTCTGAAGATAGCTACAGTGTACTTATATATAATAAATAAATAGGCTGGAGTGAGCGGGCTGGTGTGGGCTGGGATCAGATGCCCTCTTCTGGTGTATCTTAAGACAGCTACAGTGTTCTCATATGCATATAATAAATGAATCTTTTAAAAAAACAAACAAAAACCCACCAGAAAGCTTGTGCTTTTTCAGAGCAGCTTAACTGCTCTTATTTCTATGCCTAGGTCTGAACTTCACAGTAATTACTTATTTATTCACTCTGCCATTCTAAAATGGTTAGACAAATGTTAATAATTTATGAAATTTCCCCAAGAGTAAGAAGGAAATGGAAAACTGGGATAAGATGCAGGGCCTCTTAATCCATCCTTCCCGGCCTCTCCCAGGCTTCTCAGCCCTTAGTGTGATCTCTTTACTACAGTCTTTGTTCTAGCATTGGACATATACTTTGCCACTTTACTAAAGCCATTGATTAGCAGAATGCTAAAAGAAAACAGTAACCAAGAGGTAGAATACTGAAAACATCATCAGTATCAGCGTACGTTACAGCATTTTCCTCTGAGGAAAATGAGAGATAACTGAAACGGTTCCTCTGAACAAGGCAAACGCCATGTGACTTTTGTGTCATCATTATCTTTCCTGCCACAGTGAAGATAAAAGGCCTCCTTTCTCTTTCTTGTGTTGCTGGCGATAAAAAGTATAATGCCCCTATAATAGGAGCATATTATGTAAAAATGCCAGGCTGCAATAAAATGTCAGCGTCTTATTGTAAAGCAGTTACAGGAGTTCAGCATAGCAAGTGCCCTTGACTAGTACAAGTCCTGATTCCCCTCTACAGAACAGGGAAGAATTTCAACATCAGATACAAGCAAAGTCACTTTTATTGACCTTCATAAAGTATATATCTGAAGATCTCTTATACTGATTAACAGAGAGGCTTCTGCCAGGCAAGGCCGGGCTTGCATTGGCAAGCTTGTGCATTTAGTAAGAAAGGACACAGCCGGTTTCCACTATGAACGGAGAAGAATCCAGGTCCCGAAGCGGGAAGTCATGACTTACTAGGTCTGCTTCTCTGTCTTTTCATGCCTGATACACAGGGCATGCTAGTGGTAGGCAATTTCTTAAAATGAAGTTGTCTAAAAGAACAAAGAGGCAAATATCCTTTTATAAGAATTAAAGATAAATCTGTCTACCCTATTTAATAAACCATTTTTTTAAAAAGTCTCATTTTCAAAAGCAATACTTAATGTTTTAAATAATAACATAATAGGTATGCCCCCAAACTTCTAATGAACTGTTGTTTTGGCTTAAAGAGTATGTATATGTACATATACATATAAGTATACATATATGTAAAACCATCTGTATATACATGTGTTTATACTTAGCATAAATACAAAATAAATAAGACCATCATACAAAAAAACACCCATGTGGATGATGGGAGTGTGTTGGTATGTGTTATGGGGTGGTGGGGTGTGCATATGCTTGTCCTGGCCTTATTAGTGACAGAGTCATCTAAAATGTCTAGGTCTTTGTTACTTTAAACACATTGCATTCACTTAGTTTGGCTATCTTTGGAGTATCATTGCCTATAGGCTGTAAATTTGGTCTTTCCACTTGGTCATTGGGTTGCCATAATTGACAGATATTAGACAGTCCTTTTGACTTCAACCTTAGGCTTCCTAAATACCTTGCTATGTAAAGCCATCCAAGTGTTTTGCCATTGTAGACAACAGATAACATCACAGCTCCAGTTGGATCTTAATTCTTAGTAATTCAGTGTCCTTCTTGGTGAATGAATATAAGTACCTCCCCTCTCAGATGATAGCTTTGAGATATGGATAGAGTCACTGGTTCAAGTCCTTGAATTCAAAAGCAGCCATAGCTGAGTGAACATGCTAGCTCATAATGTCAGACAGAGAGCTACACAGAGGTATCCTTCCCTTGCCCCCATGAAACGCTATTGTGTCCCCATTACATGGTTCACATACTCAAGGTTAGTTGTTGGTTGAAAACAAAATTGCATGGAAAACTTTAGAAATAAGTAAAATTTAAGTTTCAAGTTGGATGTCATTCATGACACGATAAGGTCTCTTTCCGTGCTGTTCTGTGAAAATTAGGCCACAAAGCACGCTTCATCCAGCAAGTTCTACACTTTATGCACTGCCTATCAGTCAGTCACTTGGTGACCAAGGTCAGCTGTCACAGTGTCATACACTGTGTTCAAGTGTCCCTTATTTAACTTCTTGATAGACCCCATGCACAGAGGTCGTGGCGTGGGCTGTTGGACATGCTGAAGAGGCGGGCAGCAGGTCCTTTAAGTGGCTATGGAAATTAATCATATGAGGAAACTACTGAGGGTGAATCGTTGCTATGGATCTGTTGCTATGCTTGTTTTGTAAATTAAACTTGATCATAGGTGTGTACAGATGCAGAGGGAAAACCTAGTTCATATAGGACTGGACACTATCCAGTATTCACTGGGGCTCTGGGAACATATTCCCTGTAAACAAGGGCTTTCTGCTGTGTAAGAAAGCTATTTGCCTCAGGACATTTGCTAGGAATTTCTAGTAAGATGAATTCCAACCACACCCTAGGTCTCACTGCACATACACAGACATTATGGGAGCTGTGTTTATTTATGTCTTCCTATCTGTATATCCACTCCAGACCCTCTGCTGCGTTCCATTCTAATTAATCGACTCGCTCGGCCTGTTCCTGCTAGAATGAGTATTTCCTCCCTGAAAACCGCTTTCCTTTCTTCCCAGCCACATCAACAGGAAGACGCAATATGAAAACCCAGTCCTTGAAGCCAAAAGGAAGAAACAGCTTGAACAGCAGCAACAGCAGCAGCAGCAGCCTCAGCCACCGCAGCCAGAAGGTTGGCTTCTTTGCTGGAGGCATTTCCCTGAGCCGGGAAAGTGGGGCAAAGCCTAGGCACTAACACCCCCGTGTGGCCAGAGCTGGCCTCCATGATAGACTTTCTCCTCCTCGAGGCACCCCTCCCCCAACAGCACACCCTAGCACACCGCAGAAGGGGGCGCCCCTGCATAGCGCTCAGACCTCTGCCTTGCTTTAGATGGAATTTAACCTGCAGAGCTGAGGTGAGGGAATCAGGGCCCCTGCTGCATTTGCACGGGGACCCTGTCTATATCCAACATCCCTTTATCATTTAAGCAGAGTGTCTGGGCACTAGCTCCTTTTTCATATTAGAAATCCTGCACAGAAGGATCTGAGTGCTTCTGGGAAGTTACAGATTCCTTAGGGAAATAAAAATAACCCAGGAAGAGGAGGGATCATTACATCTTCCAGTGCTTGCCCCAGCCCATTCTTAGGGGCTCACTGTGTAGAATTTTTCTGGTAAATAAAAAAATCACAAATATCAAAAACAAATAATTTTGTGAGTAAATATATTTCATTTTTTAATTTTTATTTCTTGAACCTGCTTGAAGGTTGATTGGCTGACTCACAGTTTTAGTGGCTAAAAGATGTGTTATTTATTGAGTAACTAATATGTAACCATCCACTTATTAATACTTAGGGTTTGCCTAATTTTCATTAAAATTTTTCAATGATAGGCTTTATATCATCTAAGTATAATATCAATTATGTGAATATGAACTATAATACTTTTGTCCCCACATTTTATATATGTAATATTTATATATGTTATATGTCTTAATATATATATATATATATATATATATATATATATTCAATGTGTATGGTGCTGGAAATTGTACTCAAATACTCAACATACCAAGTATCTACGCAAGCACTGAGTTCTTGAATGTAATCAAATATAGTTCTTAGACTATAGGAGTAGCTAAACGTTTCTATAGATGTCCACATCACAAATGTTTTAGCATTAATGATACATAGTTATTGTAATAACTACTCACCTTCATAGTATAAAAACAGATACAGATAATATATAAATATTGGCAATTCTGTGTGTCAATAAAACTTTATTCATGAACACTAATTTGAATCTCATAATTTTCATGTGTCAGTAAATACTCAATTTTAATCTTTAAAAATGTGAAAGGCCAGCATGGTTTACCTAGTAAGTTCCAGGACAGCCAGAACTACCCAGAAAAAACCCTGCCTCAAAAAATCCAAATAAGTAAGTAGTAAATAACTAAATGAATGAAAAGTGTTTATGCTCTGTACTTATACAGAGGCAGACCCTGAGCCCAGTCTAGCTGGTAAACCATGCTGTACTACCTGATACCCCTGCTTACAAGCTGGAAAGTTCTCTGACTTAATTTCCTCTTTAATTTAAGAATTTAATAAATAATTAAGGATAACTTTTTAAAATATTTTTAAAGATATTTTTAAAGGTAGTAGGTCGTAGGTCCAGCAAGTGTGGTTTGATCTGTGGGTGCATTCAGCTGGATGTGTGCTAAGGGAAGGTGACTACTTCACATCTTAAAGGTCCCTCACTGCAAGGTGTTACTGGGTTCTGGCAGTGGCTTCCCTTCAGGTTTCAGAGACAAGTTAGTGCCTCAGCAAAATAATGGCATGTATTTTCATCCAACTGGCCAGGCAAGACAGGTAGGCTCAGCAGACCAGCCCTCCCCTCACTGAGCCTTTAGAAGTCAGCATATTACAGTTTTATACATCAGACCTAAGTGCTACAGGTACAAAAAGAATATTAACTTGCCAGATGAACAAAGTTTAGCTGAGTCTCCGTAGCATACAAATTAAATTATTTACACTTTTTTTTGCTATGTGTTTATACTGTATTAAATATGAGAAGCTCAGGACTGAACTAAATATTTAATCAGGTTAGATTCTGAATATGTTTCTGTTTTCATATATCCTGTTTATAAAAGTGTGCAAATAAATCACCCAGATTAACTCCCATTGATGCACTTGCCATGTGTCTGTGGATGGAAAAATTCAGTATTTTTTTTTAAACAAAGAATACATATTTCCTTTAAAAAAAAAAAAAAAAAAGAAGGTTCTTTCTCATATGGTTACCTTCAGGTGAATGCATACCTTAAAAAGCAAAAGAAAAGAAAACCAAAATTTATTTTCACTTAAAACCTTTAAAGTCTAATTTTTACCAGTTGTGCCTTATTTCTTTAACATGAGAGAGAGATCTCACTGACCTTACCACAAAGGGAGGTCAGTTGGCTGCTTTTTTTTTTTTTTTGCTCACAGACTTAAGAGTTACCGTTGCTGTGAAAGACAGCATGACCAAGACAACTCTTATGAAGGATAACGTTTAATTGGGACTGGCTTACAGGTTCAGAGGTTCAGTCCATTATCATCATAGTAGAAAGCATCCAGGCAGACATGGTGCTGAAGAACTGCATCCTGATTTGAAGGCAGTCAGAAGGCTGGCATCTCAGGAGGATAGGAGGAAGCTCTCTGCCCACCTCCACGATGACACACATCCTCCAGTAAGGCCACACCTACTCCAACAAGGCCACACCTCTTAATAGTGCCACTCCCTGGGCCAAACATATTCCAACCACCACACCACCCACTATTGGTTCATTGGTCTGACTATTACTAAGAAGGTAAGTGGCTTGGCTGTTCCGAGACAAACCGGGAAACTGCTTCTTTTCTTTCCTCCAGAGTGGACAGACGACCATGCGTCCGTTGTGCCTCCCGTTGCTCCTTCCCATCCCCCGAGCAATCCGGAGCCAGCCAGGGAAGCTCCACTTCAGGGTAATGTGGGCTTTTGATTGCATCATAGTTTTAGCATTGAGGGTGTGAGTGTGTGAGAATGTGTGTGTGTATGTGTGTGTAAGACAGAGACAGAGAGGGAAACCCTTCTACGTTTGTGTCACGTATACATGTGGTGCTCGGAGTACAACTTGTCAGAATTAGTTCTCTCTTTCACCATGTGGCCCGGGGACCAAATTCAGGTTGTCAGACTTAGCATGATACACCAAGGTATCTTGCTATTTCTAAAGTCTCATTTTAAAAAATGAAGACTTACAACTCATAAATCTCAGCACTGTTGACACTTCTGGCTAGATTATTCTTTATAAAGAAGAATGTCTGTAGCACTTACTTATGGGACATGGGCTGTCAGGAAAGGATATACCCACCTCCCACTCAGAAAGGTGTCCAGACATCGTCAGACCCCCCCTGAGGAGCAGAACCATCTCAGAGTTGGGAATGAGTGAATCAGAGATCACAGTATTCTTTAGAAATCAGTGTCAAATATTTTAAAATTTCGGGCAACAGATTTGCTTTTAGTAATATTTCCTTCTAAGTGTAGAGAACTTTATCTTCAGTGTCCCTCCCTGTTGCTTTTTTTGCATTGGTATGTCCTCTAGCATTTAGATCAGTCTCACATACATATGTAAGTGTAGCCCTTAGAAAGGACTTCCTGATTTGGGTTCCTGAGCCTTGGTGTAGTCCGGCTTTATTACTGCCGTGATAAAAGAGCGGGGGTGCTTCAGCACTCCTTGTTTTCTTTCTTTTCTAGTAAGAAAACTAAAATCGAATCTTCCATTCAATAGTATTACGGAATTACAGAACATTAGTGGTAAAAAACCTAGTGGGACATTGTCTCTGGTAGTCAATGTCATCATTACATCATTGTCAATACTTTTGAGCACACAAATGTGTTTTCTTATGATAATGGCTTTCCTGAAGATAAACTATAGCCTATAATGACAGATGAACTACACCACCATTACTGTTGTGTCTTGGGTATTTCTTGGAAAGTGAAATTCCTTCGTTGGCTCGTGTCCTCTTGCTTCACCAACTGTCATAGGAAGAGAGTTGTGCCCGCCTTATTTAAATACCCTGAACCAGCCATGCCGTCTGTGGACCATCTTAGCGGGTTGCATAGGCTCTCACTTCTGTGTAGTTGCCTTTTCTTCCCCCTCTTTGCTGACCTCTTGGTCCCTGTCACTCATCACTCCTCACCACCCTGTGCTTCTCATGTATAGAACTAAATGGTTGTAATTAGAGTTCATTGATGATGTGTTATTTAACAGCAATTTCTTTATTGAGCTTTAAATTCACAGACATGAAACTACTTGTGTTTGTGTGTGTGTGTGTGTGTGTGTGTGTGTGTGTGTGTGTATTATTTTGTTAATTTCCAGTGAGGTAGAATCCTTTGATATGTATGAAATTACAATATTATTGAAATAGTGTACACACACACATATGTTCACTAGCTCATGTTCTTAAAAAGAATTGTCTTAGAGGTGAACTGTACTAAAGATAGAAAGGTACACGTCCTAGGCATACCGTGTACTTAAAGCACCAACTAAGACTACACTTGGCATTTGTCTATGTGCTTCATCTCAAGAGTCTCCTCTTGTTTTATTTTGTTCTGTTTTGTTTTGTCTTGACTTGTTTTATAACATGTTCTCACTATATAGCTCAGGATGGATTTGGGACTAGTTGTATAGACTATGCTGGCCTCAAACTCACAAGAGAGCTACCTGTCTGCCTCCTGTATGCTGAAGTTAAAGGCAAGCATCACAATGCCCAGAGTCCCTGGTGCTCCAAGCTAGTGCTCAGCCCCTGAGCCACACTCCCAGCCTTTTCTCTTCTTACTTCTTAGGTTCTGTTGAACCTGACTGTGGGCTGAGAAAGTCCAGGTCCATGAACTCTCCATGGAATCGACTATTCTTAAAGCCAGCCCACAGTGATCCTCATCCCTTCATGTTGATCCTCATCCCTCAAACCTGATTGGAATCTTTGGAGTATAATTGATAACATACATTACATCCTGTTTCATTCTCTGAGCTCGGTCTATAATTAACTTAGACTTTAGCTTCATTATTTATGACTAAGTTACACATCTTAGTTTTACACAGTATCTAGTTTTGGTAGTGATCTAGAAGAAGCCATTTTGCCAACTTGGCTTATTGGTTAATTTCTAAACTAAGCTCTCCTGACTTTCCTTCCCAGCACCTGGTCATTTGGTAGATGAGTTCTTCGGCGCACTCTCTGGCTTCTAGATTTGGTCTGGGGAAGGCTTTCTGCACTTTCCTCTCCTCGCTGTACTCCAGTCTCGTCTCTATGATAACCAATTTACTGAACTTTATTACATGCCAGAGTCTCCCTCTGAGCCTTTCACATGCATTATCCTTACTCTTAATAACTATAACATTAAGTTGGTACCATCTTTGTCTGTCCTTAGATGCGCAACACTCCAACAAAAAGACGTCTAATGGCTAGCCACAATATAGTAGAGCCTATATACAAATGCCCAATGTTGTTAGAAATAAGTTAAGTTCTGGCTCATAACTTTTTATCATCCTACTTTTTGTGGGGCACTTTATTACATGAGCTAAGTTCTACCGTTTGTACAGTGTCACTGGTTACATATTGTCACTTAGGTTTAGACTTACAACAACTGCAAGAATTAAAAATTTACTTTCTTTGGCCATTAGTCTCATTTCAAGGTTTTGGCATATATCTGTGTGGGGTAGTGCCTGCTGTGTAGCTTGGTATAAATACACAGTTATTATAGGTATTGCAGTAAGTGATACAGAGCTGCCGGTCTAGAGAATTCAAGTACCAGAGCTAAGAGAAATCCTGGCCTGGCAGAGAGTGTTGGAAGGTAGCTCAAGGGCAGAGCTTTGAGCCTAATCCAGAAGATCGCCATTCAGAGGTCCTAGGGTGAGAACTAAAACAGATCAGCCATTCAGATGAGTTTACAGATACACAACCAAGGCTTACAGCCATCCCAGGAAGTGAAAGTCTCAATAGACGGCATAGACCACAGAGCTACAACCAAGAAAATCAAATCCCACTATTTGTGGGAGAAAATTCCCGACATACCTTAACTCATGACCCACCCATACCTAAACTGTAATTAAATGCTATGTCTATTGTTAAGATTCTGGTAAGCTATGTGGTGCATTTTCATGTCTTCTAATTTTGCCTATGATAAAAGTGAAAGGTGCCTATACCTGGTCACTTCTCAGCATTCTTCACATCCTGTTGAATCTGTTCATTGGGCCTTTCTTTAGTCATTCATTCCTTCAACAGAAGAAGTTAGAGCACCTTATACATACCAGACAGTACTCAGATTCTCAGCCCCAAATCTGCAGATGAGTCTCCATGGAGCTTACATTCTAGTGGGTTTAGTACATTCACAAGCCTCCTTCAGCATAGGCACAGGAAAGCAGGAAGCCAAGTCAATCGATGAGATATATACCCTATTAAAGCAGTCCGTTCTTTGTTGTTGTTGTTGTTGTTGTTTTGGTTTTTTTGTTTTGTTTTGTTTTGTTTGAGACAGGGTTTCTTTGTGTAGCTCTGGCTGTCCTGGAACTCACTCTGTAGACTAGGCTGGCCTCGAACTCAGAAATCCGCCTGCCTCTGCCTCCCAAGTGCTGAGATTACAGGCGTGCGCCACCACCGCCCGGCAAAGCAGTCCATTCTAAGGACAAAAATGAAGCAGGAAGTAGGGCTGGAAACATTGTGGAGGCGTTGTACAGTGATGTAGTCTTCGTGTCTCAGTCAGTAGCTGTTGATGTCTCTGCATAACAAAACTGTGTTCACTTCAAGCTCTTTAAATTCCTGTCAGCCTCTTCTGTAAGGTCTAGGCCGTTTGACTTCTATAGCCAAAAGCCATTCTCCCTGTCCTTGATTTCTTACCTAATAATTGGCTTAGGAGCTGTCTCCCAGAAGTCTTCGCTGGAGGTGCCATCCTTTTCCCCGCACCTTGGCAGATGACTTTGCCTGGCAAGTCCTGATACGTCTTGCCTCTTTTTAGCCACAGTTACAGGGCTGTCATTTGTTGAGTTTCCAATAATCCTTGGACTGCACTGGAGAGGAGGTTTGTGAGCGGACCTCTAACTCCAGCCAATTTGAAACAGCCTTCTTTGTAAGAGCCAGAGACTTTTAAAAATATGCAATTAAAAATTGTGTGTGTGCCCAGAGACCTTTTAAAGCCTTTTAGTTATAGCTAACCAAAAATAACTTTCCTAACTGGGTGCCAAGGCTGCTAAGTGCAGAGGTGCATGTAACTTCTTTTTCTCCTTTAAAAATAGATAGATAGATAGATAGATAGATAGATACATACATACATACATACATACATACATAGATACGTACATACATACATACGTACATATGTGACAGAAAGAGATAAGTAGGTAGGTAGGTAGATTGGTAGGTAGATGGATGGATGGATAGATAGATAGATAGATAGATAGATAGATAGATAGATATGAGGAGATTGAAACAAGGGCAGTCCTATTAGGAAATTTCCTATTATTAGGAAAAAGGCAAATGGCCACTGCTTGGGATAACCCTAAAAATCCCAGTGAGCATCTTGGATGCAGAGAAGGACTTAGGGAAGCCCTGAATACAACTTTGTGGTTTAGTTTTGAAATACTACTTTTATCTATCTATCTATCTATCTATCTATCTATCTATCTATCTATTCATCTATCCACCCATTTATTTATTTATATTATTTATTTGAGATTGTCATGTTTGAGTACTATATTTTCATCATTTCCATCCACTCCACTTTGTCTCTCTCCATTTTCTTCTATGCCCCAACTCCCTCCCAAATCCATGACCTATTCCATTATTATTATTATTATTATTATTATTATTATGTACACACACACTTAGATACAACCTACTGAGTCCATTTAGTGTCACTAGGGTATATATGTGTTTAAGACTGACATCTTGGGATTGGATAACCTATCAGGGAGCTTGTACCTGAAGAAAACTGATTCTCTCTCTGCAGCCGTTGATGTAATTCTACAGGTGGGCCTGGCAGAATTTCATCCATCCATGCTTCCATGTTTTGGCTGGTATTGTCAGTGTGTAGGCCTTGTTTAGGCAACCTTATAGTTGCAGTGCAACACTATCCAGCATCAGGGATCTTGGCCCTCTGGCTCTTAAGATCTATCTGTTCCTCTTCCGTGATGTGCACTGAGTCTTAGGTATAAATGTTGTATTGTAGCTGTATCCCTGGGGACTAGGAGTCCCAAGGTCATTTATTCTCTGCTTTTTGACCAGATAGTGTGATAGTGTCCATCTGTGACTAAAAGAAGTGTTCTTGATTAATGGAAAGAACTTTACTTATCTATAGACATAAGGATAAGTATTTAGGATATCACTAGAAACTATTGGTTTAGGAATATAGCAGTAGTAGGTTCTTCCCCAGGGCCTATGATCTAATCAGCCAAAGTTTTATAGTAGTAGGCATGGATTCCCTTCTATTGAATAGGTAGTCCCAAAAGATAGTTGTTGGTTACCCATAAGACAAAAGTGCCACTATTGCAGCATTGAGAATACCTGGCTAGGCTAGTCATTGCTGAGGCTCATTGCCTTTATAGCTAGGTAGGATTACTGATCATTGTTCTCCCTTGGCAGTTCACATAGCACCTCCAGATATGGTAAGACACAGTCTTTACAGAAGGCTAGCTCTTCCAAGTCAGTCCCAGCTCGATTCCTTCAACTTCTAGAGACCTACCTTAAAATTCTGTGAGGCAGTCAAGGTCAATGTTAATAGTCTATATGGTTTGGGGAGGGGGAGTCTTTTGTAATCCTCTGGTCAAGGGTTTAGAGAGTGATTTCCTGTGCCTGGAACTATAGTTTGTTATCCTATGGCTCGTGTAAGGAACATGTATGCCTTGGCATGTCCCTGGGGATTATTACCCTATGTGGCATAATTCTGTTTAAGCTACATGTATGTATATGTATGAATATATATATATATATATACACATATATAGATATTACATATGTGACTTTTAAGTAAGCTTATAAAATATGGTTCTCTATGGCTTTTCAACCACCCTTAGTGTTATTTATCTTTAGAACAGATCTAGAATTATAGCTTATATAGCTAAGGGCTCATCCCATATGCATGAGGCCCTGAGTGCGGTCCCCAGAGCCCACATGAAAATGTCAGGCTCTTCTCATGTCAACCCTGGCAAGGCAGAGGCAGGAAGATCCCTGAAGCTCTGTGGCTAGCCAGCCTAAAGTAATTATTGAGCTCCAGGCCAATGAGAGACATTGTCTCAAAAGACATGACAGCATTTGTGAAGATGAAACCCGAGGTTGTCTTCTGATCTCCTCAGTCATCTACACGTGTATACATGCAACCTATACATATACAGGCTTGCACACAAATGTATATACATGCTTTAAGATAGAGAAACCTTAGTTGGAATGAGAATTGTCTAGCTAATTTATTTATTTTGAGTAAAATGGCTGAATTTGAAGATGTGTGCATCTTGCTCATAACTAGTTTAGTTTGAGGGGTTTGCTTTGGCTAATGCGTTTTCTGTTTTTTATTTGTTTTTGTTCTTTTTTAATATTCTAAACCAAATTTCCTAGAAAATTGTCTTTGTTTCTTTTGTTTAAAAGCAATAAACCTTAGCAATGAATACATGTTAGCTACTTCTCAGTATGTTAAAAGCTACAACTAAATAATACACATTAGATGACTTTGGAATTCCTTTTGAAGTAATGACCTTTAATTTTCAAAATAGTGTTACATTTTCATCACCTTACACTTTGTATTATGGATTTACATTATGTATTTCCTGGTATTATCCATGATTTTTTATTCTGAGCTTTCCATTTAGCTAAAAATTAAAGTTTCTGCTAGTTAGCCCTATACATAAAAGCCATGTCTATAGTAGCACATTATTGTAAACACTCCAGAGTAGAAGAGAAAACCATGGCACAAAGATAAGACCATCTGCTTTCTTTAAGGAGGCTTTGGCAGCACAGTGGAACCTCATCTGCTGAAATACGGAGAGAATGTCACATGACTGAGACTGGGGCTTTTGTTTTGTTTTGTTTCGTCCTCTTTTCTTTTGGACCTGAACAGTGGTGTATCTGAGTTAGACCTGTAGCTGAAATGCCCCTTCCCGCAACATGCCAAAGCACTAGTGGGCTTCCTGCACTGCACACCTGTAATCCTAGCTCTTGGTTGGTGAAGGCAGGAGGATCGAGAGTGTAGTCTTCTTTGTATAAGAGATTGGAGGCTAGCCTGGGCTAAAAAAAATTAAAAACCTATCTTTAAAAAATGATATTCTCTATTATGTCAATATGACTATGCTACTCACCTCCTAAACAGGATGTGCAGAAGCACCCTCATTCCTGCAATTAAGAGAAGAATTTTTAAAATGCATTTATATGTGTGTATGTATATGTATGTATGTATGTATGTATGTATGTATGTATACATATGTTGTGTATGTGCAGGTGACCATGGGGAACAGAAGATCATGTTAGATTCCCCAGAGCTGGAGTTATAGCAGTTGTGTGAGCTACCTTACACCACACTCAGGTCCTCTGCAAGAGTAACAAATGTCCCTAACTACTGAGCCATCTCTTTAACTCCCCAGAGTCCCATCTATGTCCAAAGGCCTCGGTCCATGAGCTTGAACAGCTGTCTCCTTATTGTCTCATGGCATCCGTAGTTGAGGCTAACTCATGGTGAATTTCCTTCTCTTTTTCTCTTTCTACTCTAATCCAGGCAAACCTTTTTTTACAAGAAACCCCTCTGAATTGAAAGGCAAGTTCATTCACACGAAGCTACGGAAGAGCAGTCGAGGCTTTGGCTTCACGGTGGTTGGCGGGGACGAGCCTGATGAGTTCCTGCAGATCAAGAGCCTCGTCCTGGACGGTCCTGCTGCACTGGATGGCAAGATGGAGACAGGTGAGTCCACGTGGCCACAGCATGTTCCATGTGGTGAGGCCTCTGCCCATGTCGGAGCAAGAGCAGACAGCACCGTGATGCTTCATGTGTGTCCTTCAAACACCTAGCCATGAGCTAGAGCCCTCTCTTAAGAAGAAACCCTCCATCAGTGCAGATGAAAACCTTTGAAAGTACTTTGACCTTCGGGACCTGCTAGGTGCTAATGCATATATTAAGGTAGTAGTTTACTAAAACATGTCAGTCCATTTGGGTAAGTGAATTCTAAACTTAGAACCCCAGTATTTTTTCAGTGGTTATTATACTGTCGTTTACCAGAGACAGCACTAGATGCTACAAGAAAGCTTTATTAGCAGTTCAAACCTGCAGTCTGCTTTTGCCTTGTGTCCTCACCCTCTCTCCTCCTACTTCTTACTGAAGTTACCGATGAACTACAATTGCGCTTCACCCTCATTAGGATTCTGTGTGGTTCTTAGCATTACAAAAGATAGGTCAGTAAGAGGGAAGCATATAAGGTCCTCCAAGATGAGTTTAAAACCAGGTGCAGTGCCACTCAGATAGCTGCAGCAAAAAGATCACAAATCAGGGGCCAGCCTGGGCTACATAATGAGACCTTGACTCTGAAACTGCATCCTTAAATACAAAGAATGGGTTGTATGTGACACAGGGCCCTCAAAAGTGAGCAGCAGCCCAGAGGTGATGTTCAGCACGTGGTAGAGTGAACACAGGGTAGGCGATGAGAACGTGACAAGGGCACGTGTGTGGGGAAGAGGGTGGTGGAGTAGAGAAGTGGCTAGGAACTTAACGGCAGTGGGCATCCGCTTCTGCTCTGGGTTTCAGGTTTACAACTCAACTGAGATGAACATACGTGCTTTCCTCTTACTGACCTGTCTTGTAATTTTTAAGGCCCATCCTAAATGAGGGTGGAATTGAAATTTTAGTTTTTCCATACCTGCAATATGACGTTGAATGAAACAGTGAGAATACACTGAAGTAAGAATGCTTCTTCCTGTGTGTGTCCAGGGAGAGTCTTGGGGTGCTCAGTCTGAACATTAGAAGAATGTTATTGTAGCAACATTTTTTTTGGTGCTGCCTTTTGACCTCCAGACTTTTTCCTTTTTACAGGGGATGTGATTGTCAGTGTGAATGACACCTGTGTTTTGGGCCACACACATGCTCAAGTTGTGAAAATCTTCCAGTCCATTCCCATTGGTGCCAGTGTGGACCTTGAACTCTGCAGAGGTTATCCATTGCCTTTTGACCCGGATGACCCTAATACAAGTTTAGTGACCTCGGTGGCCATTTTGGACAAAGAACCAATTATTGTAAATGGACAAGAGACCTATGATTCACCAGCGAGCCACAGTAGTAAAACAGGCAAAGTCAGCAGCATGAAGGATGCTAGGCCAAGCAGCCCTGCAGACGTGGCTTCCAACAGTTCTCATGGTTATCCCAACGACACAGTCTCCTTGGCTTCCTCCATAGCCACCCAGCCAGAGCTAATAACTGTCCACATAGTCAAAGGGCCAATGGGATTTGGCTTTACGATCGCAGATAGCCCCGGTGGGGGTGGCCAAAGAGTGAAACAGATTGTTGACAGTCCACGCTGCAGAGGCCTCAAAGAAGGGGATCTTATCGTGGAGGTGAATAAGAAGAACGTGCAGGCCCTGACACACAATCAAGTCGTGGATATGCTGATCGAATGTCCGAAGGGAAGCGAGGTCACACTCTTGGTGCAGCGAGGAGGTACGTAGGCTGGCTTGATGCTTCGCTTTTGAAGTGCATTGCTTAGCTTACTAGCCTTCAACTATTTGAGGTGTTTTCTTTCTTTCTTTCTTTTTTTTTTTTTATTAATTAAAGATTTATTTTTTGAGATGCTAGAAATTGAACACAGGGCCTTCAGCATGCTAGGCTGGTGCCGTGCTCCAAATGTCTTTTGGCTGCTTTGAACATGCTTCACAATGAAGTTTACATATCGTGCACACAGAATTAGAATGATCTGTAAAACAAATCTGTGCCTTTTAGAAAGAAGTAAGACTTGTCTCTCAAAAACAGGAATTCTCTTGTAAGACTCCTCTCTCCCTAGCCTTCACAGGCTGAAAAATGTCCTCCTGAGTTCGCTTTCTCAGCTTCTGTTCTTCCTGGTCTGCTGCTTCCACTGGAATTTAGCCATGATGGCTTTGTCCTCTCCTGCCTTAGGACCTTTCTGTTTCCCTCCCCTCTGCCTGCAATGTCCTTTTCCCACTACAGTGCTTCTCTGGCCTAGTTTGTCAAAGTCTCTCCCAAGGAATCTACAGATCCTTCACAGGCCTAGCTTTAAGAACACCCGACACCTTTTAGAGTAATCCTATAGACCTCCCGTTGTCTTAGTCTTGACATGAAGCCCCCTCCTCCGTTCTGTCTCCTTGCCTAAGCCGTTGTGTTTCCTCCTCACCAGCTCGCCCAGGACTTCATTGGAAGAAGTACTCGGTATTGAAATGTCTCACTCGTGATATTAAAATTTGTAGCTCGTTGTAGCTGATTGTTGTTCATGGGAGACCTGAGACTCCCTCTGCTGATCTCCCTCAGTGTGACACGCCATGTGTAACAAACTTGAGCTTTTGGAAAGCAGATCAGTTATCAAGTGTGGTTTCCTTGCAACAAAGGTGCTCACTTGAAGCCGGTGTTGTATGATCAAAGGGTCATAGGAGGAAATCCGAAACACAGCACAACTGTTGAGTTGGTTAAAGTACTCTTCACCTACACCTTTGATCCCAGGCCTCAGAGGCAGAGGCAGGTGTATCTCTGTGAGTTAAAGGCCAGCCTGGTCTACATACTGAGTTCTAGGACAGCCAGAGCTCCATAGTGAGGACCTGTCTAAAATTTTTAAAAAGACTAAACTAAACTAAAAACAACAACAAACATTATACAGACTAATTTGGCAAAACATCCCAGTATGTCTGAGGTCTCTTCTCCTGTTCCTAAACCACTTGATACCCTGGAAGCTGATCCCTAAAAGTGACCTTGGTTCACCTAGACAAACTGGTGATTCACAGTGTTCTCAAACGTATATGCACCTCTCGAGGATAGTTATCGCGTCTTCGGGATGTAGGGAAGTGCCAGTCCCTGGTAGAACCAAATAGTCCACCCTCTTTCTGTTTCTGCTGACCCTAGTCTTGGACTCTGCCAGCTCATCCTCAAGTTAACAGAGCTGATTTTGCATATTATCCACATTTGACTGGTCCACCAGGCATCTCTGATCCAACTGCTGGGTACTGTATACCCACGCTTCTCTCTAACCTATTTGACCCTTTGTTTCTATTGAGTATATTACTTACTGGGCTTTTCTGTCATTAGGTTCACTTTTAAGGACTCCAAAAAACATAGTTTTGTGACAACCTACTAAGTCAGCCTGCATTATAATGAATTTGCTAAAAATACCCAAGAGTTGATTATCGAAACATATATACCCCTTGATGTTAACTAAGTATATCTTTTCTTAATTCCTGAGACTCTCTCTGTCGAAGCTATTACATTTTATAACATTCATATGGAAAGATCCAGAATATATTGCCTCATTAGTCAACATCTACATGGTTTACTCCACAACCTGAGTAATTTAAACTCACGGTAACAGCTACAGTCTGCGAAGTGTGCCATATTCCCTGTGCTTGATTTATGTGTAGGATGGAGGTTTTGTACATCTGCAGTTGGCAGGCCATCGCCAGCTACTATTAATCTTTCTCAAAAGCATAAAAATACATTTGGCTGTGCCACACACTAGTTGTTTGCATTGGGGCTGACGTTTAATCATCCCTCTGTGAGGTGGGGGATGAGGAGGAGGATGTTTGATGAAGAAACAGGACCGCAGCTGGGTGAGATGGGCACGTGAACGGCCCGTCCACAGACTGCTCATGAATCTCATTTGTCATAGGTTCCGGTAAGCAGATTGATTAACTCATTAAACCCGAGCCGCTCGTGATCACAGACATCCCTGGTGGGAGGATGGGTTTGTGTGCTTTATAAAATGGGTTTGTTTTACTTTGGGGCAGCACTGGATGCTTGGAGCATCTATTTTCGTTCCTAAGACCCGTGTTCATTTTTGGTATTTGGCCTTGTCGAGATTTCCTCCATTTTACCTTTTACTTTTCCTATTCTTCTGTCTGTTACCTCCTTCCCAGCAGTAGGGGAAATCAAGTGGAGGATGGAATCATTTTGGTTGATTTCTGGAGTCAGTTTCCAGGGGCAGGCTTGTTCACCCCCAGGCTGGACTGTCACAGGATGTCCCTAGTCTCTCAGCTAGAACTCGCTCCTACTGTTGTTCCCGCGCTGGGGTGTGTCTGTCAGGCACAGCCCTCCTTCTTGTCTCCATCTTCTCAAACACTCCCTTCCTCCTTCCTCTGCCGTCCAGACCGGAGAGTGCTTTCTCTCTATTATGGTTTAAAATTGTGTCAGCATTTGCAGTCAGCAGTCTGCCTGTCAGCGCCTGTGTGAGCCTGTAGACTTTTTTGGCTTGTTTGGAAAATAATGCTAGACCGTGGTTAATCAATGGTATTTTAATGTGCTTAAAGAGCTTGCCCTGTGCAGGGTTTTCCACGTGTGAGGGGAGCACTTGACATGCGGTCAGCATAGCACCTATGCCCCGCAGTGTGCAGAGCATCGCCAGCTCACGGATGCTCACCTCTGTGCTTCTCTTTCTGAGATCATCCTGTGTTGACACAGAAGGCTTTGTTTCAGGAAGTTTGACAGTGTTTGGTGAATGTAGAGAGTGTGTACTGTGTTAGGAGAGAAAGCATCTATGGGAAAGAGAGTTAATCTGGAGCTGCCTGGAGTGAGCAGGCCTCTGAGTTAAACTGTGTTTTTACAGTCCCACCTCTTGCTCTGGCATTCGGGCATTCATTTCTTCATCCTAAATCAGTCCATCAAATAGACAAACAAAAAGTTCTGACTTTCGGGCTCCCATTTCATGAAACCTATGATCCCGTTTTGACATGAGCGTTGTTTTTGAAGCTCCATTGCTAGTTGTTAGTTAAGTATCCAGGGTTGTGGATGGAAGCAGGACCCCAACCTGTGGCCCCCTCCAGCCTTGATACCCTCTCATATACCCTGTGTGGCAGGGGGGAGGGGTTTAAAGTCATTAAGCCAAAGCTTACTCTCACCTTTAAGTGATTAGCGTTTCTAACAGCTTTTCTCGGTTTGTCTGTTCTGAGGACCAAGCGTGAGGCCTCATCTCTCCCGCCTCATCTCTAAGCATCTGTAGGCAGCAGGTGCCTTCTGCCCTAAGAGCCATCTCAGCTCCCACCACCTTATTCTTCCAAGAACAAAAGGAGTGGCTTTATTCTGAGGTCCTCATCTTGGGTGGAGGTCATCACTGGCTTCTGGTGATCACAACCGGAAGGAAGGGAAGTCTGCTCCACAGTGTGCGTGAACTGTAGCACATACAGAATTCTTTTGTCAAGCCACTAAGTTACTTTTTTAGGATCTGATTCTTAGGTAATGAAATGCTGGGATTCCCAGAGGGCGAGGTCCATGTCTTTTTTTCTTACACCACAGGTGCTTTAGGGTAGACTGCTTCATCTACAAGTCACAGGGAAATATTACCAATATAGCTTTATAGTCTAACGTATTTACTGTAAAAGGGCACTGATACACATTTAGGGGAACATGTGACATGAAAGTAGTGCCTGAGTCTTCACTATGTGGGCCAGACATGACACCATGGCACAGCAGTACACATTTAAACACACACATACATTAAACCTAGTGACACCTCATTTTTTGCAACCAAAATGGAGTTAATGTCATGCATACAGTTATTCCAAGTGGGACCCTCTATGAAATGAAGTCACTTATTACAATAGGAATAGGAAAGAATGTGGATGGGGTTTTTGGTTGGTTGCTTAGTTGTTTTGGGTGGGGGGGTGTTTTTTGTCGGTTTTTTGGTTTTTTGTTTTGCTTTGTTTTTTGTTTGTTTTTTGGTATGGAAGGAAACTACCTAATTTGAGTAGTATATAGCAAAGTGGGGGCTCCTGGTTCTGTTGAGAGAGCAGGCAGACTTATAAGTCAGACAATAAACTTTGCTATTGCAAAGTGCCATTGCCAGGCACCGTCCTTAATGTTTTGCATACACTTGACCTAGAATTTCTGGAGCCCTCTGAAAAAGGTACAGTATTAGTTCTGTGTTTTATAAGAAGTTGAGACCTCAAGAGTGTCATATTTTCCAAACGCTGCCCACATGGCTAGGTTTTGGTCCAGGAATCTGGGCTCCAGAGACTGTGCTTAAACACTATGCTTAAAAAAAAAAAAAAAAAGCCTTTACAAAAAAAAATAAAAGAAGGAAGGAAGGAAGGAAAGAAGGAAGATAAAAAAGTGGAGGCAGCAAAGAAACAGCTATCTGGTAGCAGAACTGTCAAGTGAATTTTATGTATGGAAACTCTCCCACTAGCACAGTTGTTGGGAACTTTATATTATATAGATGAATAAGCCTGAATTCCACAGGCAAATTGATACTACTTAATTCTCCACAAAGTCACTGATGATTTTTATTCCACTAAATCATCAATCCAAATAGGCCACGAGGTATCTAGGCCACAAGGTATCTAGGTTTATCATCTAAGTACAACATAAGCATAAGCGTGTGTGTGTGTGTGTGTGTGTGTGTGTGTGTGTGTGTCTGTGTGTGTCTGTGTGTGTCTCTGTCTGTGTGTCTGACCATCTTGAAATTTTGCAAAACCATCATAATTAGGACCACAGCAAGCTGTCTGCCTGAGAGTTAAACTGGAGGATCAGGCACCTCTCTGCCCTCTAGTCTTGACTGGAGAATGAATTGCAAATTGTATCACTTAAGTGATTGACTGCCTAAATGTCTCACACTGGGCTGCTGGGCCCCAGGAAGAGAAATTCCGGTTGTTCACAGAGTGAGATCCTAATAGACTTGAGCATTACGTGTTCTCCTCTCTAACGCTGTCCCTCTCTCTTCTTAGATCTCCAGGCTCAGAGCACGTCTCACCCTCCCTGGCCTCTACCAGGCACCTTTATGGCGCTTGCTTTGTACTATCCTCATAAGAGGACTTGGTACCCCTCCTGTCATGCTCTGTCTCAGGTGGATTCAAGGCCCTCAGCATTCAGTATAAACTCCACGGCCCTATGTCAAGCCCTGCCATGTGATTTCCCTCTCCCCCGTCTTTCTTCTCCCATAGAGTCTCAGGACCCCCATTCCTCACATCCTCTGGCCTCTGCTCTAAGATCCTTTCGTCTAAGAAGCTGACTCTGACCATTCACATAAAATGAAATAGCATCAATCACTCTCTCCCCTACTCTCTGGGCTTTCCTCATAGCATAGTGTTTCCTCCTTTAGCTTTTACACTGCAAGACCTGAGTAGATGCCTAAGGGGACAGCCACCATCCCCATGTATATACACACTTCTAGTAAAGATTACTTTGTGAAGCACACAAGAGACCAACTATTACCTGTAATAATGAGTAGTTAGATCAGAAACCATGCTACTCAATTCAATACCCATGATTTGTTTATTTCTGGAAATTTCAAGTTAGTATTTTCAGACTTTGAATGATTTAACCCTCAAAATGTATCACGTTAGGTAAGAGGCAGGTTCCTTGTGCTTACTTGGGGTCTTCATGAGAGCTGGAACCCAGCCAGGACTTCATCCTATTGCCTGAAATAGAGCCTGATACGTGGGAGTCATTCAGAAAATCACCTGGATTAATGGCTCTTCCTTAAGGAACCTCCACCTATACTTGGGTATGTCTTAATTTCTATGACTCTTCTTAGAGAAGCCTACACCCATGCTTAAGCCATAGGAACATATCTTTATTAAGTCCCAACTCTGTTTTATTAAGAATGAACAAGTGAGATCTGCCAAGATCCGAGATCCTGAGAAGTAGTTACTGAAGAGAGCTGAGGGAGAGGACCAACACCTCGCAGGACAGTGGCTACACCTAGATCTGAACTTAGATCTCTGTGTTTTCAAAGCCTGAGTACTCTCAGGACTGCTCACAGGACTCGGAATTGTGTTTATCAAGAGCATTTGTAAGCCAAGGAGCCAAAAAATCAAGCTAGTGAATCCTATAGTCAGTCATTGCAGAAAGTGTTACATGGGTGTGGAGCTATTTCCTGCCAGGAGTGAGGTGTGAAAATCTGATAATGAAGATGGCTTCATAGTGTGTGGAGTTCTTCTGTATGCAAGGTAGACATCCGAAAGCTCACATACATTCAGTTTTTCCATGTGGCACTCTGACATGGAACTCAAGACTTGTAGTATGACCTGCTTAGGACAATTCTGAGGGTGATTTTTAGGTCCTGGAATGACCTTTGCAAGATTTCAAAGAATTTCTTACCAAGCCCTAGTCTGTCTGGGGTGCCTCTTACCCTCCAACACTGGACTGATATTTAATGAGTTTATCTAGTTTCATTCTGTTGCTGTGACAAAAAACTCTGACCAAAAGCATCTTGGAGAGGAAGGGCTGTTTTAGGCTTACGCTTCCAGGTCCTGATCTATCACCGAAGGAAGTCAGGGCAAGAACTCAAGCAGAAACCATGGAGGAACGGTGCTTACTGGCTGGCTTCCTCTATCACATGCTCAGCCAACTAGCCTGCTAACTTGCTTGCTTTCTTAAATACTTTTAGATTATTTTGTGTATATGAGTATTCTGTCTGTGTGTTTGTATGCATGTACATCATTTGAGTGCCAGGTACTTGAGGAGGTCAGAAGAGGGCATCAGGTTCTCTGATAATGGAGTTAGAGCCATTATGTGGCTGTTAGGAATTGAACCCAGTTCCTCTATACGAGCAACAAGGCATTTCTCTAGCTTTCTTATACAACCCAGGACCACAGTGGCATGGCCCTCACACATCAACCAAGAGTCAAGAAAATTCTTCTCCCAGACATGGCTACAAGCCAGTCTTAGCCAGGCTATTTTTCAATCAAAATTCCCTCTTCTAAGGTAACTCTTAGCTATGTCAAGTTGACGTTACAAACTAGCCATGCAGGGGTGTGTGTGTGTGTGTGTGTGTGTGTGTGTGTGTGTGTTATAATTAACTGGACTGAAAGATGACTTAGCAGGTGAAGGCACTTGCCAACCCCTGACAACCTGTGTTCAATCCCTTGTCACATGGTGAAAGTAACAAACTGATTCCTGCAAGTTGTCCTCTGACCTACACACTCACACTTTAGCACACATGTATGTATGTATATGCGCATGCGCACACATACACAAATAAAGGTTAAAAAAAAAAAAAGAGCAGAGGCTGGAAGTAGAGCTCACTGACTAAGAGCACTTGCTGCCCTTGCAGAACACCAGGTTTAATTCGCAACACCCATGTAGTGTCTCAGAACCATCTGGAACTCCAGCTCTGTGTGATGTGATGCCCTCTTCTGGTCTGCACTCCACATGTGCATGCATTCACATTCTCTCAGACACGCATACACATAAAATTATTATTTCTTAAATTTAAAAAAAAAGTACTGCAGGCACTGGTGTCACTTGCCTTTAATCCCAGCATTTATGAAATAGATGTAGGTCTCTCTCTCAGTCCTAGGCCATTCAGGGCTACATGGTGGCATCTTCACTTTAAAATAAGTAATAGCTAAAATTATTACCTATGAAATACGGGTGATCTTCCACCGAAGCTATAAGCCACGTACAGTTTGTCAGAACTCCATCGGAAGAAGAAGCCGTTGACGTTCCCTCAGTGTGTTGATGGGCATAGCATCTCTAACCAACTTCACGGCTTACTTAGGGTGTTTGGTTTTGTAGCACTATTGGAAGTTGAGGCCTTAGCGGGATCCAGTGTGTTGCCTGATGCCTTCCAGGCTGTTAGAAGTCGTTCGAGTTAAAATTAGCAAACTTCTTGCACTTGCACGGTGCTAAGCAGTGTGGCTTTCACGTTTGCTATTAAGGATCCTTCTGGCCTTTATTAGTAATTCAGTTTGAAGTTGTTATTTTGGTTTATTGCCATGGCTTAAAGTCATCAAGGATTTTATTTTGGAATTCTTCATAAAATGTTAGGTCACATTTGCATTTGAGATGACTTATACCAAGATAGGAGATAAATATAAAAATGTTTCTATTTTGGTTGTGTTTCATTATATAAAGCATAAAAATTGCCAGCCGGGCGTGGTGGCGCATGCCTGTAATCCCAGCACTTGGGAGGCAGAGGCAGGCGGATTTCTGAGTTCGAGGCCAGCCTGGTCTACAGAGTGAGTTACAGGACAGCCAGGACTACACAGAGAAACCCTGTCTCAAAAAACCAAAAAAAAAAAATAAATTAAAAAAATTGCCTCTCATTTTTATGTCTTGAGTTCTAGTTTCCTTAATTATTTTTGTCTTAATATTTAAATCTAAGCATAGTGCTTATTTGTTCTAGCATTTATGTGTAGGGACTGGTGTAATTGAACAATTGAAGTGATTCTCTTTATGAACTTGTTTTGGATGACATTATGTGTGAGCATATGTGGTATCCTGGCACATGTGTAGACCTAAGGGCAACCTTAGCTGTTATTCCTTAGAGGCTGTGCAGTTTGGTTTTTGACTCATGGCCTAGAGTTCATCTGAGTAGGTTTGGCCTACTGGCCTGTGAGCCTTGGGGATCTTCCTGTCTCCACCTTTCCAAAACTGGAATTACAAACATGTGCTACCATGTCTGGCTTTTCACATGAGTTCTGGGAGTTGAACTCAGTCTCATGCTTGGCCTTTCCAACTGGGCCATCTCCTCAGCCCTGTTCCTTTAATAATCCTGAGTGGCTGACACACCTCAAACAAATTTTTTTTTCCCACAAGCCAGTCCCTCATCCCCCTGAAGGTAAATATAATATCCCAATTGTACGTACGTTATTTATTTTAAGTATGTATAGGGATTTATTATCCTCATTAAAAAGTCGTGGCATTCCCTTGCTTTTCTGGGAGAACAGTAACATTTCACTGGCTGGGCTGGCGGCAGTAAAATTACTATTCTGCACACCGCTACTTACAGAGCTGGCTCTGAATGTTAAAGACAGAGATTAGTTGTCTCTTTGGGGGGGGAAATGGTAAGGGAGGGCAGGGCCACTGGAAACAGCAAGAAGAGTCAAAACTGAGGTCAGGGCCTGTGTGCCAGCACCAGGACTTGGCATGTGATGTTCACAGTGGCACTCAGTTGAGCTTGGTGGAGGAACAAGCTTACAGGAATGTTCTACATCATGCGCTCGGCTTGTAAGGAAGGAGGATGTTCGAAACGTCGTGGGTGGGGGGGAGAGCAGGTCCCCTCGAGCTGTTACGGAGATTGAGCCAGTCCTGGCAGCTCAGAGCAACAAGAGTCAACATGGAGGGCAGCATGTCTTGGGCCGAGTTAGGAGAGTGACAGGATGCAGTGGGTATTAAAGACTAGCTAGTAAATATCAGGCTTTCTGGGCCTTGCAGCCTCCGTATTCACCACCCATCTGCCCTGAACCAGTTAGAGTGTAAGTAGGTGGGTTGTTCCTAGTCTACAAACACATGATATGCCTTACTGTTCTACTTTCAATCTGTTGTGACATATTCCAAGACCAAAAACAAATTAGGGGAGAACAGGATTTGTTTGGCTGATACCTCCCCAGTCTCGTGGTTGAGGGAAGTCAGAATAGGAACTCGAGTGGGGCCTTGGAGGCAGGCCTCCTCCCTATTCCACACTTGCACCGCTCATAACCAGGGAGCTCATTTACAGGCGAGGGGGCAGAGCAGGATCCAGGGAAGAATGCTGCTCGCTGGCAAGGCCACTCTTAGTTAGCGTCCTATAAAGCCCAGGACCGCCCCACACCACGAAAGGTGCTGCCAACGGTGGGTATGGGCCTTCCTTCGTCACGTAACAGTCAGGGCAGTCACCCACTTTAGTCCCACACGTCAAGCTGATCTGGGCAATCTTTCGACTGAGACGCCATTCTCAGGTGGCTTCAGGCTGTGCCAAGCTGACAGCTTGGCTAGAACACTTCCAGTTAAAAGAGGGAAAAGGCAATAGGAAAAAACCAAAAATGATCCCTGAATTTCCTGAGTCTAGAATTTGGATTTGGATACTAGAGGAGGAGCGGGCAGAGTCCTGCTGTGGGGTCAGGAGTTCCTTCTTAGATACATTCATTGTAAAATGTCCCGTTAAAAGTGCAGTGGGAATGTCTGCTGTTTCCTGGAGTCTGGAATAAGGGCGGAAGAAATATGCATTTATGGACCGTGATTAAATCAATGAGTGTTCTGTGAACTGTCAGGTGTGACCTATTACTAGCCATGAAATCAATATATTAGGCTATAACTGGTATTTTTTATTTTAAATGAAAGAGAATATAAACTTATCAGAATATACCTCACTATGAAAAAGTAAGTACTCTTTCATAGACCTTTGTGTACATGTTTGTGCACACCTGTACATATATGGAAATGTGTATGTATAGGAGGAATGTGTTATGTATTCCTCATTATCACAACTCTTCACTCGTGTAGACAGTCTTTAGAGCCCTGAGGCTGACTAAAGTTATTACGGACAAAATAAAAGGAAGGAAGAAGGGGCCAAACCAGACACGTCGGGGCCTGTCACCCTGCAGGGTCAGGCTGAGCAGAAGGTGCCAGCAGTAATAGAGCAGATTGAGAAAGGAAGAGGAAGAGGAAAACTAAAACTGGGTGTTTCAGAATGCAAGTGTAAAGACATGTCCACAGCAGTTGTGACATCAGAAAACAGAGACCCACGAGGGCGTAGTGCTGCCTGTGCCGTGGGTGGTCTCCGGAGCACATGGGAAGCCTCCCACGCTGCACCAGGGCTCTCGGAAGACAATCAGCCTGGAGTGAGCAGTGAGGACTTGGGAGCTGGAGGGACTCTGCCATAAAGAAGAAGAGACAAGAAAGGCGAGCGGAGCCTGTGGGCTCCTGGGAGGGGGATACCGAGTTTTTCTTATTAGGTGGGGACGTCTTGGAAGCTGATAGGTATGACTAGAAGACAGGGAGCCTAGTGTTTGGAGAACTGGGAGAAGTCGGTGTTTGCTGCTGGCAGAAGGGCTCAGAGGGAGTGAAGCTCTCACAGGGAGGAAGATTGGCCTGTGGGGATCTGGGTAAACTGTAGAAAATGGACCAGAGTTGATCATGGTTTTTCTCCTGAACATAAAATACTCAAACATGTGCATATTTTTATGTGCATGTGTTTTTAGATATATGTGGGCTATGTGTGTATGTGTGCACATGAATATGTATGCATGTGTATATATGTGCCAGTGTTTATCTTTGTGTATCATACTTAGGGGGACAGTTACCTTGGGTTTTGAGACAAGATACTACTAGAGGCTGGAGCCTCCAGATTAGAATAGGACAGCCTTTCATCAAGCCCTAGAAATCCCCTCTGTATGCCTCCCCAGTACTGGCACTACAAGCATATGCCACCCTGTGTGGCATTTTAGAGGTGTGCTTAATATCGAACTCGAGTCCTTATGGTTGCAAGACAAGCACGACACTGACTAAGCTATCACTCCAGCCTTCATTTTCTACCTGATTTAATTGCCCTATATTTAATATTTATTATAAGCGTTTTACCATTTAACCCATCCTTGGTCCCATCAAAGACTTGAAGCTATTCTTTGTACACAGTTCTGGAATGTGAAGAGTGAAGACATAGTATGCCTAGCCTAGGTGATAGAGTCAAGACCACTCGATGAGTTTTACTGGAGTGGCATGTGTCCTCTCTGCGTGCTGTAGATCTGGACGAAAGGTGAGGCAGGGAGGAGATGACTGGGGAGCCTGCTCAGGTGACTGTGAAGCCAGAGCAGAATATCTAGTGTTGCACAGCTGACACAAGAACCTGGAAGTCTACACGCACATCGTATATGGTTAACAGCATCCCTGGTTAAATGTGAGTGGCATACCTGCCTGACAACCTTGTCAGATATCCCTTAGATGATGAGAACTGCTGAGCTGAAACTTTGAACTCTAGGAAGGACTTGGAGCTGGGAGCAGGTGGTTCCTGAGCAGTAGACCGCTCATCTACTTTTTAGCAATCTCTGAAGAATTATTTTAACATTAAAATACACTTAGCTTAATTTAACTTCAGTTCCAGGATGCCATGGGCCTGTTGTATCGTCTGCTCTTATATCTGGCTTCACTCTTGCATATTGCCTGTCTATGGTATACAGGCAGCCCGAGACAGCACTCATGAAGACACTGATGGGGAGGGGCAATGGCCCGATGTAGTATGCGCACAGAGACCAGCTGTGGACTACTTACTACCTAGTATTCTTAGTACAGTGTCCCAAGGAGTGGCTTTGTTGTTGTTGTTGTTGTTGTTTCTTCATTAATATAATTCGTTTTAACAAAAACTCAATACTTGTGGACTTTTTCTCCCATAGGTTTCCCCCTCACCCCCCTTTACTTAGTTTGAGGTGAAGTAACTTTGGATGTTCTCTCTTATATAAAAAAGTGTGTAGTATAGAAGAAAAGGAAAACCATAGTGGTAGTCCTTTCCTCCTCATTGAAGGATGAGGTACCTTCCTGTTCCTGATTTTGAAGCTATTTTGTAATTTTAATTTTTTTCAAATCCTATTTTTAATGATGGTTCTTAAGTGCTTGCTTTAACCTTCCTTGTGGCCCACCACCCACCAGAGGTAGTGGAAAGAAAGGATATGGGAGAAGTGGACCTGTTTGGAAAGGTTCTTTGTGTTGTCTGGAAATCAGCAGGCAGTGGCACCTCAAGCCACTCACAAACATTCCAAGGATACACCAGCAGTCCAGTTTGGTAGCGCTGGGTTAGCAACAGCAGTGACAGGACCTAGCAGAGACAGCCAGGCCTCAGCCTCAGCTCGAGTCAGCAGGAGGGACCAGGAGGAACACCAGGAGAAGTTCTGGGCTGTGATGGAAGATCACTAAGGAGGCGAGAGCCACAAGCACTGGGCAGCTAGCTGTGCCAGCTCTGTCTGTCAATCTGTGGAGCGCTGCTTATACCCTCCAAACCTCACCTGTCCTCCGCAGGCCTCGCCTCAGCAGTGTATCCAGTCAGTCCGAATCCGTGGAGTCCCAACAAATGGACCTCAACTATGAAATGTAGGGTAGACCAATATGCGTGTTGTTAGCAAAGGATCCTTCCCCACGTGTCCTCTCACGTGTTTGCTTTAGCATCCTCTCTTCTGTGTCTGCTTCAGTGAAACATTTCTTCACGAATCGTCTTAGTCTTTGACCTGTGCCCACTTCAGGACAACACTCCTTCACGTGTTTGCCCTCCACCATCCAACACAACCGACTTTCCAAAGAGCCCTTAAGTTTCCACTTCAATTGTGTGAGGCAGTTTGCCCTGTGGGATACTCTTTTATCTTTATTCTGTCAAGGTAAACCTCACATTTGTTAGCACCATATTGCATTTTGCTGGAAAGAAGGTCTGTGTGGGTTTGCACCAGGTCCTCTGCCTCTATGGGATTGCTTCCAGTTTGGTGTTTTTATGGCATGCCCTAGTGTGTGTGAAGGTGTAGGTCTGTTTCTTGTGCCTTTTCTTGGGCTCTTTTCCTTCTGTTTGTTTTGTTAAATTTTGATATGTCAGTCTTGGTTTTATCTTACTCTATTTTATTATATTATCCCTTAAAAGCCTCTTTTTCTTTTCCAAGGAGAGACAGAAACAGCGTGGACCCAGATGAAAAGGGAGGGAGGGAGGAACTGGGAGGAATAGACAAAGGGGAAACCATAATCAGGATATGTAATAGAGAAAAAAATCTATTTTCAATAAGTGAGAAAAAAGAACAGCGGTTACAAATGGCGGGGTGGGGGAATTGCACAAACACTTCCTGATTCTCCGTCATCCCCGACAGGTGCAAACGTGTGCTCTGACTTGAATGTTGCTGAGTGTTTGTTTTTATAATCATGCTCAGATATTAATCACAGCCCCTATCTGTGAACATAAGTCTTTAGGATTCTCATTAATAGAATCTTTAGTATTTTCAAAAATAGCAATGTCTCCTTACCAGTGTGAGCCTCCTCCCGGCAACATCAAAGTGCCCTTCTTTTGTGCCAAGTTTTTACTTAGGTTTCGGATTCCTCATTAATTTTTCTTGTGTTTCACAATTTCCTTATTGTTTTTTCTCTTGTCATGTATAATAAATGCATACTCTAATTGACCCAAGCTAATCTCCCACGGATGCCGACATGTGAGGTCTCGCGTGCTTACTCTGTCTGTCTTCATCCTGTCGCATGCCTACTTCAGTTCTAGGATGCTCCTGCCGCTTTACCTTAGTCGTAAGCGATTCCACTGTACTATTTTGTCATCTCCATCTTTGAGGAAAGATTGTTCAGAGGATCCTCTTTCCAGTCACAGCTGAGCAGCTGCTAGAATGTTGCAGTAGAGCCCAGTGAGGGCTCTGCAGTGAGGGAGCCCCCATCACTTCCCCATGTCAGTGATCTGCTGGCCTCATGAAACACCCGGGTTTGTAACAAGGCTTCTAGTTTGTTGCTTGGTATGGTCATCAATCCTGGCATGATTAACCCTGTAAGAGCCATATTTAAAAAGACTTCCCTCTCGTTGGCATGAACACTGGTCAGTTTTTGAAAAATCATTTGGTGATAGAATTAAATCTGTTCTCTTGTAGACATTTTGTTGTTGTTTCTAATTTTAAAAATGGATTATGTTCTCTAGTGACTTTTGCAGTGCATACCACCTACCAAAGTGACAGATGACTACATTAAAAATAGCAACACTGCCCATGAAATTAATAAAATTCTGTGTTTGTGGAATCAGTCTGCTCTGGTAAAGCAACTTTTACTTAGCATTCTGGCAAGCTGAAGGAAGGGAAAGGCTGGGTTTCAAACGAGGCTTTGATGCCATAACACTCCCCATCCCCCAGCTATGACAATGAGTGACAGGTGGGAGGGACTCCGGGCTCCTCAAGGACAGTCAATTTGGGAACCATAATTTGAATCCCTTTGATCCCCATTGGTGTTTGCTTGGTGCAGTTTCTGTGTCCTACTCTTTAAAATGCAAATAATATCAATTTCCCTATTATCTGTTATTGTTGTTGAACTTGGGCAGAAGATACTTAATTTCTTAGTCTCTCATGTCTTAGTTTTCTCTTGAAACTCCTCAGTAATGGAAGTAATGGTGGGGCAAGCACAGCCTGAGCCCGCCTTAGGCAGTGTTTCTGAACTTCCATGTTGTCATCTGAAATCTGGGCAGAAGGGCACCCTCTTATATGGTAACCACGATGGACTGACACTCATTTGTCACACTTTCTGGTGTACTGGAAGTGGAAGGTTCTGCCTTACAGCCCATGCTTTGTCTGGGTGGATGGTGCTTGCAAAGGGGCAGGGGTGACACTCACGGAGATGCGCTGTCTCTCTGGACTTTTGACTTAATTGTCTGCAGTTGGAGCTCGAGGGGCGAGGTGATTGAAATGTTCTTTTGGCTGCAGTGCAAAGAGGAAACTCACCCCGAGTGGGGAACTTCCCAGTGAAGTCTCCAGCGAGATAGCTCAGTGCCTTTGGCCTCCTTCTTGAATTGTTCTGCAGACATTCTCAGTTTGCAACGTAAGGAACTGGCAGCTTGTGTTCAGTTGCTCAATTCTGTTTTACAAAAATGTGCTGGTTTGTGAAATCTACACTCCAAAGAGCCCTGCTGTAGAGACGAGGCCCTCCAAAGAGGAGGTTAGGACAGGACAGTGTGTGGGGACAGCCAAGCACTCTTCCTCCCAAGACAGCTGCTTCCAGGGACCCTTAATTTAAGGGGAGGCAGATTCCGGGGCCATGGTTACATGTGCTACTCTTTTGTACACCGCCCTTAACTTGCTATGACATTTATTGATAAAACCCTTCCCTGGAGTTCTGCCCTCTTACAGCTGGTAGGGTCACCCAGTGCTTGTCAAATCCACAAGCAGAAGGGAAACTCTCAGTGTGCTTTAGGATTTCCAAAATGACCATGGGTGGTGGTTTTGCCTTTGTGTTTTGGTTTTGTTGTTGTTGTTTCCTGTTTGGTTGGTTGGTCTTTGTTTTGTTCTAAAAGAATAAAAGCGGTCACAGAAACTTTATGACACCCTTTAAAATTGTTTCTGAGGGCTTGCTGACATTAAGATCTCCCATCCGCATTAACTTTTAGCCTGATTTGCCAAGAACAACAACAGGAAGCAGCTAAAGTCAGACAGGAGGAGAAGCCAGGGGCCTCAGCCCTCGCCCACCGCAGTGAGCAGTGACGCGTGCTTGCTGGGCCAGGAACCCAGTCTGTTCCATCGCACTGCCTCTTCCCTGCCACGCACGTAATGCTCCCGTCTAGAGCTTCTTCCTGCCTAACATGTTCCATTCAGTGGCCTCACCGGGACCTTTCCTGCATCTTAAATACACGTGACCTATAAAATTCTTTTGGGGGTGCGTCTGCGTATATTTGGGTGTGTGGACTGAGGCTGGCTCCTACGTTCCACCCGGAAGCAAATCCAGTCAGTTCAGTTAAGTGGTGACTGGCTGGACAGAGTGTAAGCTCCGCTCCCGAACAGAGTGGTTCATTTCTGTTCTTTAGAAATCCACAGAGCCAAGGAAACACCTCCTTTCCCCCTTAGTAATTCACAGTCACTTAGATACTGTTTCTTCAAGAGGATTTTGAAGATTTAATATCTCCATGGGACGCAAATGGGCTTCACATGATACATCCTTTACTCTTTGGAAAGCCTGACCCCTGTGTAAGTAGCTTTAAAAAAAAAAAAAACTTTTATATTGGATATTTTATTTATTTACATTTCATATATTATCCCCTTTCCCAATTTCCACTCCAGAAACCCCCATCCCATCCCCCCATAAGTGGCTTCTTTAGGTCTGACTTGCAGACTCTTTGGGTAATGTGTGTTGTGGAACGGTCTTGCTGTTATGAGCCACAACCTGTGCTATTCGACACTTCTAAAAGTTAGATTTGGTGTGGGGGTACCATTGGTTAAAGTTAAGTAGTATTATAATAAAGTCAAATTAAATCGCCACATCCTCACAAAAGGCATCAGAAATTTGCCGTCCTATTTTTTAAAAAAATGAAAAATACATGTGACAAAAGGGAAACTAACACCCTCCTCAGGCTGCTAGGCTGTTAGGAGATGCATGGCTTTGCCTGCAGAAAGCAGCTGCCAATCTTCGGTTAGCACACGTGTGCCAGGGAAAGGGAGCCATTTGGAACCTTGTAACTCCTGTTGTAATGAAAGTTTGTTTCATAAGCAAATATAAGAAGATCTCCTATCTCAGACTGAAAAAAAGAAAGAAAAAATCCCTGAGAACAAATGCATTTTCTGGGGCTGGTAGCTCATAGTAGGGTTTGAGCTCTGAGGAGCAAGCTTGTTGTCATGGGAAGTCAGGACACAAGGTGGCACAGTGGAACCTTGTTGTGTGCCTCCGGAGTAAGGCAGCTGGAGCTGAGCTATGCCTGGCGGCTTACCAATAAATCCTGCAGCAGAGCAAGGATCAAGAGTTGTTACTTTGGCTCTGCAGCATTGAAGGTGATAAAGGGAAAGGCCAGGTGGCCCCTCCCGGTTACCTCGGCTGCTTTGCCTGGAGCCCTTGAGACATAGGTTCACTCCCTAAGGTCTGCACATTTACATATTCATTGGGAAGAAATCTACTGAACTGAGGTCCGGATATAGTCCTGAAGCTCAGCATAGACAGATAGGGTGGACCGGGAGACAAAGTGGGTAAACAACAGTAACTGAGATGTGGGCAAATACAGTTATTTTTAGGGAGTGTCAACATATCTGGAAACAAGCTGGACTTTGTAAATCAATTATGATAAAAGATGTCACTTCATATCTGCTGGGGGCCCCCATCAATCCTGAGCTCCCTGTGTGAAGAAGGCAGGAAGTTGTAAGTGCTAAAGCTGCAGACTCATTGTCCCAAGATCGGGGGAGCAGCCGGTGAGTTCGGAAGTGAATGGCCGCCAGGCTAGAGCACACCGACCAAGCAGGCAGGACTCAGGTGGAACTGAGATGGACCAAAGGCAGCCTAGATGAAGGAGGGCACGGTGGGATGCAGGGAGGAGTGTGAAATTCATTCAAATGATGCTGGGAAACCACACCATCATAGCCAAGAGACCATGTCCTTGGGTCTGTACTGCACATCTCTGGCCTACGTGCGGATCAGGAAGGGCGTGCCCAGTAACACACTAAGGGTTGAGTGATGCGATCTTTGTGGTCTTTTAGGGAGATAAGACTGGGACAATAGAGAAGGGGCTTCTCAGATAGAAGCGGATATGGTGAGAGAGATAAAAAGAATCCCAGAAGCTGCTGCTGCTTCTTCAGGATTTGGGTGTCTTGTAAAGATAAAATTCAGAATATTCTACCAGATAGCTTTCAACATGCCCTGCCTTACCTAAGCTGTTAAAAATAAGAAGTTTTGATAAGAATTAACCTTAGAGTCAGCAGTGTTGGAGGAAAGGGTCCTGGCGTGGATTTTACAACCCAGAAACTCAGTACCAATTACAGTGACAGCTTTCCCTTGGAGGCCAGTGACCTTAAAATAGGGACACAGGCAGCTTCCTGTTTTTGGAAAAGGAATTCTTACTGAGTTTTTCTCTCAGTACACTATTCTGAGCTATTGTTCCTTAATCCCCTCCCTACTTCCTAATACTATTAAAAGCCAAACTTTGAAATTCCAAGGACTTTGAAATTCGTAGAGTTTCCAGGCTACCCCAGTTCCCCACCTCCCCACCCCACCCCCACTGTCCCAACAGCTTCTCCATGAGGGAACAGTTAGGAAGAGGAGGTGTTAACAAGACCAGTCCTGAAGCATCCATACAAGTAGCAGTTGAGACTTGAGGCTGACATCCAGGGAGCATTACCCAAGGTGGAAATACTTTTAAAGTGAGGCAAGAACCCCGAAGAGTATAACCACAAATCTCCTCAACCCACATGGTGTAGCTCACTGTAAGAACTGCCTCTTTCCATCTTGAAACAGTACATCTTGCTAGGGTATTCCCTGGAGAAGGATTGTCCCCGTGCTACATCATGACAGAACAGGCTTTTTAAAGTGACAGTTCCTTTGCTTTCCCTTTATGACGGCAAGGTGCTGTAATTCCCCCTACTTCTGACTCATTACCTCGTTTCTCTACACCCCATTAAAAAGAAATCCTTTTATTGTTGTACTGTCAGGAAACATTTGCAAAGCAGATAGACTATTACTATTACTGTGTCCAGCGATTAGGGGCCAGCTGTATAGCTGTAGACTTGCTTCTTTGCCCCCGGTCAGCAACAGAGCTAACTGCATTTTCAGAATGCACAGCTTTCAGTGGGCAGTGATGCTTAGAGTAATAACTTGGAGACAAGTTAAGAAACAGCTGTACAGAGAGTCTACCTGTAGAAGAGAAACACCTTCCTAAATTCCGACCGTGAATGTGGATCTGAGACAGCCTGACGTGCTGACATGGTGTTTGTGGGCAGGAAAGCCATAGTCTCAGTAGAGCTCTATGAAAATTTTTCTGGAAATTTTTTTATACTGCATGGACAACTATAGTTTTCATCCCTTCCTTTTCGTCTCCTCAGTTACTTACCTGACTCTGTGCCATAGGCCATATTGTTTAACACTTAGTGTGACTGTTTTTCTAGTCAGTAAAGTAAAGAGGCTATTAGGAGTTTGCTCAGAGAGCTATTATAAAGAGCAGTGCACCAGTTGTTTTACATATAGGTCTCATTGAGAGAGAGAGAGAGAGAGAGAGAGAGAGAGAGAGAGAGAGAGAGAGAGAATGAGAATTAAAAATAAGAGAAGGCAGATTTTCTGCTCTTCAGGGTATAGGTATACTGCATACGTGTTTGGGGTTTTGTTTGACTTTCCCCCCAATTTTCTTGCATGGTAGGCAAGCCCTCTACTGTTGCGCTAGAGCCCCAGCCCATACTTCCTACAATTTTGGATGAACTGTAGGAACATCTTTCCATTTCAGTGATTATTTTCCTCAGGTAATCATTTACTTCTGAGGAATTGCTTGAAGGTAGTCCATCCATCCTACCTTGGACTCTCAGCAAGCAGCCCATGGTATTAATGACTTGACTTCTCTCTGTGTCTGTGTCAGTTCAAGGCTTCTGACTTGCAGGTGAAAAGCTCTGTAACCATTAGAAATCGCCAGTCTCTCAGGCCATTTATTTCTCCTAGGGACATATTTATAAGGCCATATGTACTGTGTAATTGAAGCCAACTTCTCTATAGCTGTAAAAAACTGTACAACTCCATTCTTAATCTTCTTTGCAAGGTGCTAGGTAACAAAGCGTAGGCACTCCTCTGAATCACAAGAGTGATGCTGTTTCATAGTGACCATTACTGGCTTCTCAGGAAAGAATGTCTTTATCTTTCTGGAGCCAATGGGTCTGGTCCTCATTCTTGGCAGCTGATACTGTGTTTGCACTGAAAAACTACTCTGCAGAGTTGATGATGGTTTTTGGCTAGAGGAAAGAGAAAAGAAATCAAACAGTCCAAAGTAGAATAATTTTTCATTTCATTTCATGGATTTAATTTTGTGATGCATTGTGTTTGTCAGATGCATCGGTGGAAATGTGCCCTGGCCTCGAGCTGTGCTTGGAGTCTATGTTGACACACTTATTTAGCCTGCAGCAACCTTAAAGTCGTGATCCCTATTCAATCAATCATCAGTCATTGTATGTTGTTCCCGACTTGTTCCCTGATGGTAGCACTCTGACTGTCCTTCGCTTTCAGCCCGTCTTTTCTCTCCCTCCTTCCTAATGGAGTAGATCCCTTGCCTCTCTTCTTTCTCTATGTGACAGGGTTTCCTTCTCTCATGGTAGTTCATGCTCTTTACTCTTATACTTTGGGTTTGTGAACAGTGAACCTCTCCAGGGTAAAGGTCATACCCCAAATTCCTGGATCTCCCCAGTCATGTTCTGCTTGGCATATGCCAGAGTTCAGTAAATCTTGGATGAATGAATAATCTCATGCCAGATCCCTTCTTAAGATTCAAGTCTTAGCCGAAACACTGCCTCTTCCATTTACCACTTTGTTGACCACACAGTTTATAGTAACTGTTCTCAGGCCCAGCCTCTTTCTCATTCACATTCATCAAAGAAGAAACTTCTCTCCGGAATTAGGTATTACAGTGCTGATTCTCTCCACAGACTAAGTGCTATAAAATCAAGACTTTATTTAGCCTCTTCAGTCCTACTTGCTGCTTTATATCATTGTAACTCCGTGCAGTGTGTTTAACCTTGTGAGTGCACCTGTCCTGTATCCCTTCCAGCCTGAGCATCTGCATCAGAACAGTGGAAATTAATGTTCTCATTTACATCTACTATAGTGTGTCCCCTTTACACATTCTCTATGAAGCAAAGTGAACAAAACAGCTAGTTAGTAAAGAGTAGTGTTCATGGCTTGTTAAAAGTAAAAGCCGATTATCAGGATTTCTGCTTGGATGGGGGAGCCATGTTCTCAGCCCTCTGTCCACCCCTTGAACATCCACAGCTCTGCCGTCTCTCTTTCAGTTCATCCCCTTACACGCTGATGTACTACCTAGTAGGCACAGCATTCACAAGAAGCATCTCGCTTGTAAACATTAGTGCTGTGGTGTGTTCTTCAGTGCCCAGTTTCTTCCCACACAATCATTTTCTAGATATTTCCTTTAGGACTATTCAAGAAAAAGCAGATGTGTCCAATGGCATGTAGAATAGCGACGTAGAGTTTTTGAAAATGCTTAAAGAAAAACAAAGAGTTTGTAATAGGATAGCCATGTCTGGAGACCCAGTGGGAGGAGAGTGGGAGTCATGCTGCAGACAGCGCCCACCAGTGATGTTTTTATTCTTTGTTAGATCCTCTTTGTGTGTCACAGTGACTGCAGAGTTCCCCCTTTCAACACCCTTTGCCCATTTTTTTCTTCTTCACTCTTGTCAGTCAGAGAGGGTTGCTTGACACCTCATTTCCTTTAATCCTGGAGGACACTGTGTCCAGAGAAGCCTTCTGTCCCGGCAACTGGAGAATCACTTATTTCTAGGGTGAGATGAAGTTTTTTAGCTTCTCTTTAGCTTCCCCGAGAGCTGAGCTTAGATCGTCACCTTTTCATTTTGCCATTGGGGCAAGAACAGATGTTTATCTAGACAACACCATGTGTCAGCCTGGCATGGTAGCCCCCCTGTATGTTTCTCATGTTCAAAAGTCGAAATAGTTCAAGCGAGCCTGGGATGCATATTAAGGCCTTGTCTCAAAAATAAAACCAGTAGTTCAAGGCCAGCCTGGTCTACAAAGTGACTTCCAGGACAGCCTGGGCTACACAGAGAAACCCTGTCTCGAAAAAACCAAAAGAAAAAAAAATAAAATAAAATAAAACCAGCACAAAACCAACGGCTGATAACACAGCTCAGCGGTACAGCCCTGGCCTGGCACGCGTGAGCCCCTGGGTTCAGTCCTCTTAGTACAAGGAGGAGAAAGTGATGGCTCTGCACTCATTCTCAGGGAAAAGAAGTGACTCTTGCAAGCTACAGAAGCCACTGAGACCCTAGCAGTTGTTCTCAAATATGCTGTTGGTCCAGCTTTAAAGGGCAGTGCAGGCCTTTGTTTATTGCAGTCCCCTTGCGTATATGTGTGTTCATAACTAAAGCTCTCCTTGTTGCAGGAGATAGTACTATGGGTAGTGAAGGCACCTGGAATACCAGGAGCCAAAGAAAATGGTGTTTCTGTGCCTGACCTCCTTACTTCCCAAATCCTTGTATATTGCTACTTTTTCCAATAAATTATTTGTGACCAGCCATCATATAATTTCTTCAAAAATGCATTCTTCTATTTAATAATGTGAGAGTGGTTTGGGGAGCAAAGTTTATGGCCTCACTGTTTAGTGGGAGAGAACTGTTGTGTTCATGGAGTCCCACTCACTAGCAGAAAATTTACCTTTTGTTGTCTCTGCTGGGAAGTTTAGAAATCCAAGTCCCAGGGTTTTCTCACTGCGTAGATGGCCCTAAGGCTCACACGTCGAGCATGCACCTCCCTGTAAAAGTTTGTTGGATTCTCTTAGAAGTAGCATTTGCTGCTGCTCGGGTGCGAGGAGCAGATGGCTCCATCCATAAATGCTTTTTGTCTCCCTCTCTGGGAAACCTTCGTACCTTGAGTGGGCCATATGAGCCCATTAAGGCGGGAGCTGTTTGTGCCCCTTGCCTCACAAATAATATTCAACAAGGTTTATAAAGCACAGCTCTCCTCCCTGCTGCCTCAGTATGCGCAAAGAATGAATTTGCCTAGGCAAAACCAGGGCTATGCTGTGAAGGAGGAATAGCATTCTTCTCTGCACCAAGATGGTCTGTGGGTGATCCTTTCTGGGTGAAAGCTGTGTTTACATGATTTCTACAGCTGGGAGAATATATCCCAAAAGTGACCCTTTGACTGTGTTTGAGGGCTTTTCCCGGCTGCTTTCTGAATAGTTTTTGCTAAAATAAATTATAAATTGTAATAAGGAAGTTTGTTCCAGCATTCATATTTATTAGATTTTAAGATTTAATGATCATATGGGCCTAAAACAAATCTTTGATCCCCCTGCTCCTTCATTTTAAAGCAGCCAAATGGAGTGTCTTGATTTGGGCTACTTAAATATTAATTTGTGGTCATAACCCATTTTTGGCTACTGTCAAAAGGTGTGGCTTTTAAAATGAAAGTTTCAGCAACTCACCAGCAGAGAAAAATAAAGCCCTTCTTACAAAGAGGTTCTTATTTGTTGCAAAATACAATTCATCCGAGGTTAGCTGGGGCCTTCTAGTACATCATTAGGCAACTTTCCTAGAGGAAACACACAGACATGCTTTAGTTGGTTAGCTCTGTTTCTTTAATGCTGGTTGATATTGGATTGTATAGTAGGAGGTCTATTAACTAATTAATTTTATTTTAAAACTGCTACCTTACTACCTCAGTGAGATCATAATTCTAAGTAGTGATGAATAATGCCCCTGCTATCAATTTGGGAAAATTCACAGAAGGCAAAACTGCGTGTCTGTGTTTGCAGCCTCTCCTTTTGCGTGTCTCCGTGCTATCCACATTGGGCGTTATGTTTTGAGAGCAGTTGCATTGTTACCTGTAGAGAGAGCTCATTCCTTTTAACCCGTGTAGAATGCTTTGTGGGTTGGTTACCCTACAGGCTGTATAGAAGTTCTGGTGGTTTCCAGTTTTCCTGTATATCTGAATGCTGCAGTGCCGTGTCTTTCTTTGTGGAAGAACTGTAGGGAATGTGGGACGGTTCCTCTGTGGCAGAGAATGAAAATACCCATTACCCTACAATGGCGATCTTGAGAGACAGTTAGTGACTGCCCAGATCTGAGTCTGACAAAGCCGGTTGGAAATTCTACAAGAAGTTTTGTGGAGGTGGGTCATCGAGATACTGGCCAATCCAGTTTAATAAAACATTGACGGTAGTGAAGCCTGTCTTATTCTATTAAGTGTGTATTAATTAAGAGAAACCGTGAACACAGCCGTGTAACAGCATGTATGTAGTTTGAAGCATATGCAGTGAACCATTAGAATAATTTGATAAAGATCTGTTAAGGACAGCCTATTGACCAATAAAAGCACCCAATTCTTTTAAATTAAAGTCATATAAAAATTGTTCCCCTCAGTCTGAAATCTGTAAGTAATCCTTCCTTAAATCTTTATATATGTTAATTAACTCAGCAAAAATGATTTTTATTTTACCTGATTGAAATCAGCTAACCCTAATCACTTTTTCATACATGATGTCAGTTAGCCAAGGAAGGTGAAAGAACATGATGTTGGAATCCGACCAGGACAGAGGTTCTCAAAGATTTTGTGTTATTTAATTGCCTTAATCTTAAAAGGCGAGCCTTGCCGCTTCCATTCATTACTGCAGACACTGAGTTGCAAAAGACTCCAGAGTGACCTGCACGCATTTGCCTCACTTGCAACAATAACACTCCTTCTGCTCTGTCATAATTTTTTTAAATTATGTTCCTGGGGTGACTCTCACCTTGGCATCAGAAACACTGAGAAATTGTATTAGTGCTGCAGGTCTCTGCCTCCCTGAGGAGGCTAGGGGACACTGGGATTGCACTTTTTTTAATGAGGTCTTATCTGAGAGCTACTCTGTTAGACCATGGTGACCTCAGTTTTGTGATATGAGGAGCCTTGCCAGAGAGTACCCCCAACTTCTCCAAGGACCAGTGACCCTGGCATGCCTCACCGGCAGTGTGCACATTAGCACGGCTCATCCGTGCGGCTGCCTCCTTCCTTACCAACTTCCAACGCTTCCTGTTCTTTTCGCTGATTTAGCAGGGCTTTAGAACTGACAAGTAACTTCCCGGGGAGTTGAAATCATCAGGCTACATCAGAATCGCTTTTTTCAGAACCGAGCTGAAGTATCTGCGGAGACACCCCATCCCAAATGTAACTTTGGCATTTGTGCAGGTGAAATCTACATCTTGTGGTCAAACCCCTGCTCAAACTACAAAAAATAAATAAAGAGGTGGCAGTTGGAGAAAAGATGACTTTCCAAACACCAGTGTGCGCTTGTTTTCCTTTCTCACCCCCCTTCCCCACACTTGTCTGGTGACAGGGACCCCACAAGCCTGCCTCTGACTGCTGCTCACTTTCCTAAAAGTGGTGAGATCACTGGCTCCTTCCGGCTCCAGCCCTCCCCCTAAGGACAGGCTCTAAGGACAGCCCACCAGGTTAAGCTACCAGCTTTGTCTCTTCTGCCTTTCTCCCTCTGCCTTGCTGTCTTTTCTTCTGGGCTTTGTGAAATTTCCCTTGTTCCTTCCGAATGGCATGCTTACCTCTCCAGAGCCCATCCAAACCCAAGTCGTTTCCAGAAGCCCAGTTAGGAGGCTGCTTAGATGACTGACAGATACCAAGATGACTGCTGATGAGCCGGGGATCCTAGACCAACTTGAACTCCGGCTCCGATTTTATCCTTCCCTGCTGGTGAAAGAACATTCATCTCTGTGTCGGGGCTGAGCTCATCCAAGCTAAAGAAGGCATTTCTTTGCCTGAAATAATACATAGTGGGGGGGAAAAGACAGAAAGGTGGGGGGAAATAAATTTAACCATGCTATCCTTTAAAACTAAATATATACCCTTTTCTCTGTCCTGATTGGTCCATTTCCGTTGACAAGTGGATCGTGAGGAAAGGGAATATTCTGAACTTAATTGTAAGTTAAGTCTCCCTTAATCCAGAAGAGCATTTGAGATTCTGTCCAAGTGTTCAATTTCCCAGGCCGCTGAGGTCTGTGAATTTCTTTTCCCAGCCTCCAGGCTGCTGCAGTACAAGTCAGCATAGCTAATGCAGATAGATCTCCTGCCTCTCGCTCTCCTCCTCCCTCGCCTTTGATTCGATATGAACAGCCTGGTAACTCCGATGCTGGGGAGAAATCTGACATAACTCTGCAGATGACTAGGTGGCCATGAAACACCTGGGGATTGTTCTTTAAGAAAAGGTAACATTTATACGCTAATGATGTCTTCCCCTCACCCCCTTTGTTGCATTTTTTTCCTAGGGCTACCAGTTCCCAAGAAGAGTCCAAAGTCGGTAAGGACTTGTCATTTACTTGGTGCTTGGAGGGGGAGGGGGAAGCGGGGAGACCCCCATCGGGAGGAAGGTAAGCTGCCAGGGTTTACCTGGCTAAATGTGCTTTTAGAGTGGAGGGGGGATCCAGGAGCTTAGGCTCATTTTATTAAGTTCTGGAATATGTTTGATATAGATGGCATTTGGGTTCGTCTTTTAACTATGTAAAGATGTAGAAGCGGAATGCAAAAGCCATGAGGATTAAAATAATGCAGTGTGGCTTCTCTACCCAGATGCTCGCAACTTCTTTGAATGGGCGAGTTTCTGAGCTGTTTCAACTTGATACAAATGCTATTGTTTCCTTTGGGGGAGGAAGAGAGAGAAAAGGCTCCACCTGCTTGCTCACTGGCTTCTCAACTGGTGTTCGCAGGGATGCCGTTCACATGGCTACCGGCTCTCTCCATGGCGAATTATTATTCACAAAACCAAAAGCCTGTGGGTTTAGAGGAGAATTGCTATGCCTGTATATGTCTGTGCTCTCAGATAACAGTGTTCACTGCCCAGCACTAAGAAGACATTTCCTTGCTAGGGAAATGTCCTTTGTTGTTTTGCTAGCTTTTAGCAGCATTGTGCTGCAGGTATGGGATTCTTTAAAAAAAAAAAAAAAAAATCAATGTTTTGCTGTCCTTTCTAATCTGGTTTCCTTGAAGATGCATTACCTACTTGGCATGCTGGCTAATAGCCTGGAGGCTATAGTGTTTTGCTTGGTCGTATGAGTTTTTACTCCCAGGGCACTAACAACAAATTAAAATGCTACTTAAAAACTCAAAATCTGTGACTTGGATGCCTGCGAAATTGAACTAGGCGGCAGAAGCTTCTCGAGTCATTAATATTAGGATGAAGAAGGGGGCTTCCTTGTAACTTAGAAGATTTGAGAACGGGGAAACGTGTGGCTTTGTGCCATCTCGGGAGGAGGACCTTTAAAACTTTGCAGCTTCGAGCGCTGCAGCTGAATTCTTTCCACCTGTCTGCAAGCCTGGCAGCACCAGGCAGAAGTTTATTAAGGAACTGGGAGGCCCCCGGGGGCGGGGGTGGGGGCGTGGGGGAGGGGGAAGGGGGACTGCACTCGTTTCTGCAAAGAGAAAAAAACCTGCTGTTGTCAGGATGGCAGGGCACCGTGGCCATTGGAACACACTGATGTCGGGGCTGCTTCCTGTGTCAGTTTGTGTTAATGTCCAGGCAGGGGAGCGCAGAGATGCCCAAGTGTGTGCCTGTGCGCATGTGTTTGCCACTGTCCCTGGGTCATTGTCAGAAAGCCACTCAGCCTTCAGACGAATCAAATGCAGCTGGAAGATGTCTCTCCTGAGCTTGAGTTAGTGTGAGCTTTCCTTTTTCTCCCCACCATGGCCATGCTGTGCTGATGCATGGCTCTGTTTTACACATCCCACATGCTGTGGAATCTTGACAGGGAGCTTTGCACTAATAGCAAGATTTCAGGTAGCGAGGTGTTCTCTGCTGTTTGCCCCTGTGCAGAAGAGGTTTTGTAATGTTTGTATATCATCTTCCCTAAAGTATTTGAGAATTACCTGGCTGGCACCTGGTATCAAGCATGCACAGAGCACATGTTCATAAAGTCAGTTAAGAGAATTCTCTGGCAGTGTTTGTAGTTACCATGTCATTAGCGAGCAACAAGCCAATTACTTGGGTTGCATTCCTCAGGAAAAAGCTCTCCTAACTGCTTTGCCCACAGTCTGCTGGCTCCTAATTACCCCAAGCTAAGAAGATGGGTGCTGCTGGATTTAAGAGCAGGTTCCCAGCTTGGGACTCGTCCTCACCTGGGTCCTGCTCCAGGACAGGGACGGCAGCTTGCATGGCATGCTGGCACACTGGCAGCTGCTGCACATGATTAAGGGACTATCAGCCAAGCGCTGCTGTTGGCAGGAGAGCATTGCAAACATCTGTGGTCAGCGGGGGCTTGTACAGGTGGATGGAAAGCTGTCTCCCTTTCCCCAGTTTGAATTTGGATGGTGCCCTGCCAGTGGGCCACATGATGATGGGATGTTTTCAGTGGAGTTGGAGGGAATCCACAGGGATGCAGGGTGTCCAGGTGCTGGTTGAGCAGCTCAGGTAGAGACAGACAGTGTCAGTTCTGCAGGCTGCATAGAGTTAAAGGTGCAGCAGTTGTGCCTGGGCTGTGGTCCATGTGCATTCCACCCCAGCTGTGAATAGAATCTGAACCAGGTTCACACTATTGGCTGCTTGCTGACATGCTTGGCGTCCCCCGATGACGGACAGCGTCCCTGTATTCCCGTACTCTTCCTTTCTTTTTTAATGTTTTCAATAATTAGGCAGTTGAGATTTTATTAGAGCAGAAGGGTTTAGCATTTCAACGTTGTTTCACCTCCCGGGTTGCCTCTACAGCTTACTCTGGATAAGTAACTTAACTTACTAGATTTAGTTTAAATGATGTTTGTTGGTTTTGTATACTCTTGTGGGAGATTGGTGGCACCTTAATAACGTTTTATTAATTTAATACCTGGATTTCTGCGTCATAGATTTTTCTTTCATGTGGCAGTAAAAAAAATAAGGCACATTTGCTGTGGGATTTTAGACTTCTCTGGAAAACTTGTATTATAGCCCAACTTAGTCATTCTGACTAGAAACTTTAACTGTCAGTTCAGATTGCATGCAGAGACCTTGTGAGTGTAGGGATTTTTGAATTTTAAATTGCGCAGCACACTTTGTAAGTCAGATTCACCCGTGTTCCTGCTGGGTCACATCCCACGGTCTCCGCTCTCCCTTTGTTAACCTGTCCATTTCTTTACCTGTTCACCAGTCTTGTGCCCATCCATACATTTCTCTTCTGCTTACATTTATCCATCCTTTTATTCAGCACAAGTTCCACTAAGTATGGAACTTGGAATGAGACATTGGAAGTAGAAATGCTTAATGACTGTCTTCTAGGTGATAACAGTGTGGGTATCCAGGAACAAAGACAGAAAATATCCCTGCCTCCCAGCCATTGGGGATTGAAATAGATACCACAGCATAGACAGGCCTGTCTAGACCCTCTCCTCGTGGGAATTAAAGTCTGGTGAGCGCACACTTGGAGAGTTGAAGGAGAACTGAGTGCACACGTTATGCTGGGCATGCAGCTGTCAGTCCCAGGGACTGAAGCTGAGTTGTCTTACAGAGCCCAGACCCAAGGTGGAATGAACTGAGGCTGGCCTGAGATTGTTTGAATTCCCCGGCAGGCTGGGAACACCCACAGTTTTAAGATCAGTGGCAAGGTGATACCATCAAGACAGCAACAGAAAGCCTCGCTCCATCATTTCCCATTCCTTTGACCTGTGATAGATGCTGAAAGGAACTTCTGGAAGGAGTCAACCATTAAGACACGTGAGGGGGACACAAGGCTCTGAGCTCCTGCCTGAGTCACCATCCTGGCATGCTCACCTCTCACGCTGCACCCCTAGGCTCCACAATCCCAAAGCCACCACATGATCTCGTGACAGCTTCTACCCCACGAGAAGCAGTAAGGACGTAGATGAAGGAAGGAATGGATGGGCTTTGAGTTGTCTTCTGGCCTCTCACCTCCCACCTCAGTGAACAGCCCACAGGAGCCTCTACAAGTACAGACGGTCCACTTTGCCAAATGTCTTATATTCTATGTGAAACTTCCCGTTTCTGTCCAGCCAGTGTTCTATGCCTTGACCTGTCTGTGAGACGGAATTTGACTCAGAGGCCAGAAATAGAGGAAGAGGCAGGAGGGAGGGAAGAGAAGCCAGCACGTGGGCCAGCTTCACACCTCCCATGCCCTTGGCCTCCTACTCAGCAGCACTTGGATCTGCTCCTGTTGCCCATGCAAATCGCTGCAGTGGCCTTGGGTCTTGGCAGATACATCAACTGTAAATAATTTGGCTTTAAAATGGATCAATTTGTCATCTTTAAGCCACATGAATTCTTTCCATCATCTGAGCTCCTAAGTGCTGTCTGTATTCATTTGTTCTTCCGAGCAAATATTTTCAGTTTACTTTATAAGAACCTCCATTTCTAACTCATTCTGTGAAATACTGATGAGGTAAATTTTTCCCCCATTTCCATTTATACAAACCACTGTGCCTTCCCAATTTCCCTGACCCGGCAGTAAGTAGTGTGAGAGAATCATTCATTTTAGAGAGATAGGTACAATTTCATTCTAAAAGGTTTTGTGATATAAGTTCATGGCCAAGGACTCTTAAGGAGATTTTAAAATTAAGCCCATTTTCTTCTTCCAAGTTGGCAGAGATTTGAGAATGAGGAATGGAAATCTCAGTTCAGAAATCTCGGCCCAGTGACTTGTCTGGGTGCATAGCGCACGCCCCAACCATGAACTCAAGCTATTCTTGGGGACAGTGCAGTGTTGCTAAGCTGGGGCTTGCTGCTCTGTGTCTAAGATGCCCTGTTCTCCCTCCTCCCTCTCCTTGGACCTGTCAGCATTATTTGTCCTTCATCACACCTCTGCCCCAGTAGAAGCTACCTCAGTGCAAAGCAGCGGTGAAGTTCACACTCGCCCATCTGCTTTCAGTCATTTCTCTATCTCTGTACCCAACCCAGGAGCCTGACCAAACTTCCCAGAAGTACATTAACTCTAATGCATTCCTATTTTAAGTGCATAAATGGATTCTTCCTCTAAAGTTAAGAATGAAGCCAGTGCTTACAGTATCACACAAGGTGCTTGCATCATCTGGCTTCCGGGTCCACATCCAGTTCCCTCATTCAGTCGCTATTCACTCTACAAAGAGTCCAAGCTGGTTTTTTTGTGTAAGGACTTATCACAAGCTGGGTTCATTGCCAAAACACTCTCCTATACACCCATCCATAAAACCTACTATCCAAAGGACATTGCGGTACCTTGTTTTAAATATATTCTGAATGCTTGATTCATTTAATTTCCATCTGCACACATATATTTACGCTCATATATAAATTCCAGGCAATTGGGTAACATCTTTTTGTTTATCTGTTGTTTTTCTTACTGTCTGGCACAGTGTAGATTATTCATTTGTATTTGTTGGTCAAGCGAATAAATATGTTGCAGGTGGTCACGGCAGGCAGTGATATCCTATTAATGCACTGTTTCTCTTCATGCACAGGCTTCCTTTTACGGGGCTAACGCTACAGCCTTATAGCTGCTTGTCTTTGAGCAAGTGCCTCACAAGAATGAGGCAGCACACACCTATAACCCCAGTACTCCAGAGGCAGAGGCAGGAGAATCCAGAGTTTATATTTAGCCTGGGCTACATAGTAAAACTTTCTTACACACACACACACACACACACACACACACACACACACACCAAATGATTTTAACTTGAGAGCTTTATATAAATGGTGCTTTTCCCTTGACCAGTTTGGGGCTCTAATAAAGGATGTCATTGAAAATGAGAAACATCTGAAATGTTTGCACGTACACACACAGAGTGCAATTCCAGAAACCCTGAGATTTTCATTACAGAATGCATCCTTAAATTCAGGGGATGTGGTCATTTTTAACCCTGAACACACAGCAGGGCTAAATCTTAACCACGGTGCAAACCCAGAAATCGTCCAGCTCACTGGGCTGCAGTCCTTCAGTATGGCACCAGGTCAGGCCAGGGAGCCATAGTTTTTAGAGCACATTCTCCAAAATTTTGGAAATTCCCCTTGCTGGTATTTTCTAACTGAGAGGCCACATTGGGTGACATTAAAGGGACTCATTGGGTGACATTAAAGGGACTCAGAGGCGTAGTTTGACAGAGATGCAGCTTTGCCTCTCATTTTGTTTTAAATCAGACTTCAAAGAGGTCTTCATGCTGAGGTGAGAAAGGTTGTTATAATGTGAAAGGTGGCTAATTTGTTTTCCCGGAGGCTTCATCTGCAGTCTCCTTTTGTGGCCAAGCAAGCGCTAGTTAAACCCGAGGAAGCAAGCTCTAGTTAAACCCGAGGCTAGGTCCTCAGTGGCAAAGTGTCTAGGATGAGATAAACATCCTTGGTCCTTAGAAACCCATTTGAGCAACATGTCTGTCTGTCCATGATTCCTCTCATCGGGATGAGATATTCTTGACAGAAGCAGTGTAAGGACACTAAACGTTCGTCTGGGCTCATGAGCTCAGGGATATCAGTCGGTCGGGATGAGGAGGCACAGCTGCGGGATTGGCTTAATCTCCGTCAGCGGGAACATGAAGAAAGCAGAAAGGCTGGGCTAGCACCAGGAGGGCATTATCATCTTCAAGAACCACCCAGGAGACCCACTTCTGATAGCTGGCCAAATGTCACCAAAGGCTCAGCAACCTGCCAACAGCACCACCAGCCGGGGACCAGGTGCTCAAACCCTTGGCTCTGTGTGGGCCACTCACTGTGTATAAAAACCAGAAGTGCCCAACACTTTCATCAGACTCTCAGTGTGACAGGGAGGAAAAGCTTAAAAGTTTGGTCTTCAGGGACAGGTACCCAATAAGTTAGGGGAACACATGCTGCAGAGTGTACCCCCTGAGACCACGCGTGAGCACTCTCCAGGTATACTGTAGCATGAAGGCTTAGGGGCTGGGGGGTGGGGGTGAGGAGTGAACTTGAATGGAGACCAAAGCTTTCAAGATTAGAGACTTACCTCATCTGTGAAATGGGCTCATCCTACAATCAGGTATTTTCTATAGGCATTTGATGGGAAGAGTGTGAGTCTCCAGACAAACTCAGCTCCTGCAGTGAATGACTTGTTTTTATATTTAGAATGTCTCCTTAACAACATAAAAGTTCTAAAGTTTACTTCAAGATGGAAAGAGCCTTTAAGTTTCCTTGTAAAATGTTACCTGTTGTTATTTAAAAAACAAAAACAAAAAGGTAAGCTGCACTAAGTATGAAAATTAAAGGAAGAAACCTAAGCATAGGACCTATTTTTTTTTTCCTAAATATTGTGCGATATGTTTACACCAACAACGGTCAGATGCTGTTGCGTATGCTTTGTGACTGGGAGCCTTGTAAGAGAAATGAGAAAGACAACTTGCTGTGCATGTCACCCAAGGAAGGAACAGAGTAGGGATCGCTTTTTGGGGCATGATATGAGGCCATGGAACTGGTGTCAGTGTGGAGAAGGACCTTCCAAGGTGGCAGGGTGCCTACGTCAAGTCTGTCTAGTCTATCCCGTCTGCCTAGCTCAGAGCCAAGGACTTTAATCGCCTGAAGGAGGGAAGGGTGATGTGTTGTATTTGCCCTGTGCTTTCCCCCTGCCTTCTCCACTTCACCTTTACATGTGAGGGCTTTTCCTCCAGTACAGAACTTTTCCAAAACCTACAGCCAGAGCTCTAGCAGTCAGGAGCAAATCAAGGAGTTGGGAGGTGGCTGCCAATAAAATGCTTGCCACACAAATATCAAAACCTTTGTTCTTTTTGGACTTTTCTTCATCTACTAATTGGGGGAAAGGCTTGTGGACATTTCTAACAAGGGTTGAAAGATGGAGGCCACCTAAGGGGAGAGCAAGGAGTTGGATTGATGATAGTCTCTGGTGACAGCGCTCTAGGGAACCAATTGCACACAGTCAGGATCTCATGGACTTCTTTTAAAGCTCTATGTTTTATGTGATAGATGATAGAAATGCATACACATGGGCAAGTGGACACACACACACACACACACACACACAACACAGGTCTCCTACCTCTTGATCACTAGGCACAGGAGTTCAGTAACATGGTGTCTTTTGCAAAGGAGGCAGAAATCCAGCATAGCATTTGCAGGGGTGAAACCATTATGAGGGTCTTGGTTGCTGTCTCTGTCAATTCAGAGAACATTTCATAAGACGCAAGTCTGTGCTAAGCTGGACTCAGTGATCAAGAACTTGACTCTGCTTTTGAAGCCAATGAGGTTCCCTCTTTGAAAGGTATTTGAACTGTGGATAGTCTGGGCAGGCTGACCCCTGCATGGCAAGATATATACATACATCACATTTGCTCTTGACTTTTAAACTCACAGTAGTATCAGTAATTCGAGAGGGGAAAGCCACACCTTTAGAACTGATTCACAGAAAACTATAGAAACTCGTGACCTAATGGCTCTCTGTACATGAGTAGGGTGCACTGTGGCTCTGGGCATGACCACCTTATGCTCTGACCCAGTAGTCCTGCTGGGATGGAACTGGTAGACACCTTTAGAGCAGAGCGGGTATTTTATTACCAAGAGGAACAGCTATGGAGCCACAAGAAGCATGTTTAGTCCTGGTTGTATTGCTTGTAGACAGTACAGACTTGCATCTGAAACATGGTATCCTGAGTCACATTTTTGCTAGGAAATAAGGGTGTCAGGATAGACGGTGCATCCTACAATAAAGGACTTCTTGAGAACTTAACAGTGAAAATCAGATTCGTCTCCTTACTACAGCCCAGGGAACACCATGCTCTATCTTTCTGTCTAGTCCAGCCCTCTGTCTTTCTGCCAATCATTTGAGGATTTATGTGCATCCAACACTTGTCTGGAAAAAAGTAGTGGCCAGAGTGTGTTGTTCTAAGCTCCTACGCACACGCGTGTACACAGTCAGGCTGGGGAAGAGATGCTCACCGCAGAAGCCACAATTGTCTTCCTTTCTCGGCTCTCTGACTTGCTTTCTTACAGCAGCCACTGGAGAGGAAGGACAGCCAGAACAGCTCCCAGCACAGCGTCTCCAGCCACCGGAGCCTGCACGCGGCGTCCCCGAGCCACGGCACACAGGTGCTCCCCGAGTACCCACCTGCAGACGCCCCTGCTCCAGATCAGACCGACAGCTCTGGGCAGAAAAAGCCAGATCCTTTTAAAATCTGGGCCCAGTCCAGGAGCATGTATGAAAACCGACGTGAGTAACGCACCAGTTCCTGCTTTCCCAGGCCCTTTCGCGCTGTCTAACTTCCTCTTAATTGAAGAGGCCTAGGTGTCGAGTAGATAGAAGTAAAGAGAGTGGGAAGCCACAGCTTCTCAGAGCAGATAGACTCTTCTGGTTATCTGTGTAACCTGGTTGCTGTCTCCATTTTGAGGAAGCTCAGGTGAAGAGGTGGTTGCTAAGAGCCACCGTCTTCAGTTCCTTCCCAAGTGGAGACCGTAGCATGCTCTGTGCTCCTGTCTGACAAAGCTGTGATTGTGGGTTCATGAGAAGAGCTCAGGTGCTTTCTTTTGTGGTCTTGTGGATTTTTAAATGTTTACTAGTAATGTTTTATTTTACCCTCTTCGATCTTTACAAACATTTCCCTTAAAAAAGTGGGAGGTGGGGGGGGACGGGGGACTCACAGAGGGTAATTGTAGCTTAATTATCTATATACTTACTGGTCAGGTGTGCTCTTGGGAAAATAACTCACAGGGGATAGTTATAGCTTAATTATTCATACACTGGTCAGGTGTGCTCTGTGTTCTGTCTTTTTATTAGACTGACTTGGAAAGATAGGCTTCAGAACTTCCCAGTTCTTAAAATCCTAAAATCCCCTCCGTGTTTCTCGCCTCTCTTTTTTAACGACACTGCGTCCGCTCACCATCAGTAGCCTTCGTTATTTTATCAAAGCAAGTCCCTAAAGTGCCCTGGGCTTGACAGAAGCACAGCAGGCCTTGTGGACGCTTTGCTGTCCCTGACATTTTTCTCTCCAGATGGTTGGTCAGTATGCCCTGGAATGAGGCAGCATGTGTTAGGAGGGCAGACGTTATATTTGTGACTTGGGAGAAGCTGAGAGAGAAAGCAGCCTTGCTTTGCCTGGCTGCCTGTAGCATGGGCTGTGTCCCTAGCCACAGTCTCCATGGAGATGGTAGCCCAGAGGCTGCTGAGAGGGTAAGGGCTCTCCTTGCTCTCACCTACCACTCTGACTTGGCTGTGCAGCACGCCTGTGCTGGCGGAGGGGCGTTTCAGGAGACTCCCATTGTTCTGTGACTCAGATGAAGGGAATGTGTAAGGCCCGCAGCCCCAAGAAGAACTGACCAAACCCTCAGGTAAAAGTCAACAGTTAGGGAGTACGTGAGGGTCTCCCTCTTGCCGATTATCAGCTGTTAATCACCTCGAAGTATCATCAGGGTACAGCAGTGAGCCATTAATTAGGCTGTGGTACTCGCTCAGCCTCACCATGAGAAAAGACAGCTAATTTGGAAATGCAACACACACCCATCTACCTCGCCCCAACTGAGGAAGATGCCATCAAACTATTCTGGAAGCCAGACTCAAGGAACTTTCCCACAGACAACGCTAACAACAAAGTTGAGCATCCTTTATCAAAAAATGCTTCCAATTTTAGATTTTGAGATATTTGCTTATCCATAATGAGATGGTCTAAGAATGGGACCTGAGTCTAAATTTCAAATCCATTTATGTTTCATATATCCCTTACACTCAAAGCCAGGAAGTCATTTTAAACTGAATTATCAGTGATTTTTATGTGTGAATATAAGCATTATGGCACAGCCTTTTCTTCTTGTGGTGTGACATCAGTACTTAAAAGCTGTGGGTCTTACAGCATCTGAGGTTTTCAGATCAGGGATGCCCTGGTATAAACCGGGGCTTCATACCAGGAATCCTCTCTAACTGTAGTGATTTCTCTTTAAAATACCACTGAAGGAATGCCTCCCAAGGGAAAACATCCCACAGTCCCTTCACATTTCTCTCTCACCATGTGGCTTCTTTAGGCGATAAGCCAACTTCAGGGAATGCTGAATGATCACTTTATTGATCATGGCCCTGCTTCCTTCAGTACGGAACACATTATGATTGAGTTTTCCGTGGTCCAGTCATTTTGTGATCCAATAAATCATTCCCTGAACTACTGGCTGGTTCTCCTGGATTGACAAGACGCTCCAAGCACATGCTCAGTGGTAGGCATATTTACCCTAGAGCAGCAGTATTTATTGAGATTTGGATATTCATCTTTTAAGACCAGGAAAAGAAATTGAAATATCCAGTATGGCCATATCCAGCTGCTATAAGCACTGACACTGCTCTCAAGTGTCGGTGAGACAAACATTTGGAAATCTTTCAGTTTTGCTCCTTGACTTTGTGTTGCACCAAAGCAATCAGGAGCCCTGGGGATCTGAGGTTCTGTGATCCAGTGATAGTATCAGCCTAATGGTTATTAAGGCCTGCATAGATTTTTTTTCTTCTCTACTAACTGAGAATGATGAAAATCCACCTCCCCCAGGATAATTATTCTGTCTGTCACAGATGTTCTTCTTCCCATGGTACCTACTGATGAACCTGTATCGGTCTTGCCTTTGAATTAGTATTTTGTTTAATCTCAAAATTATTTCTCCCATTGCCCTAAGTTATTTTGTATTTTGTCTTTTAAGAACTTTTTTTTTTTTTAAAGAGGAATATCTGGATGGAGGAAATTCCCTCCCCATCCCATGATAATAAAAGCAAATACTGAAGGAAAATTAAAGTAAGTCACAGCACATTAAATATACATATTATTCCCTTAATGTTGAGTTAACTTCTCCTTTTTATTAAACTTCATTGTTAAATGCAATGTAAAGACAGACACACAGATGACCACTTTCCTTTACATGCTCTAGGTGTTTCAAAAAATATCATCCTCTCGGTTTGACCATCTGCCAAAACAGCAGTGTCAAAATGATTTAATCTGAGTTACAAATGTGTTAATGAATCCCTTTGAAGGATTTCAATGTTAATTAAAGACTTGAAGTCCTTTAAATAAGCCATCTTGCCTGTTTTGTATTTTCTCTAGATAACATGCCAGTTGGATACATGTCTTTAAAAATGACATGATTGGTCTTATTAGCAGATGTTCACACGGTCACCTGGTGCACAGCAGCATTTACTATAAAAGAAACTCCAAAGCTTATAAGTAAAGTATTTGCCTGTTTGTGGTATAGCTTGAAAAGAAAGCAGTCAACACTGTCATCTTAACCAGCATTATAAAGCTGTCCTTTAGGGAGCTGTGCTTACAAGTCTGACACCAGGAATTTAAGAAGATTATAACAATTTCTATCTGTGTGTTCATTCAAAGTCAATGGATTCTATGATTGCATCTCAGACCTAAGAAAGACTATTCTGGTTTGAACTGCCTAGAATCCACCAGGGCATGGCTCAGCCTAAGAACTGAGTCTCTCGGGATTGATGTTCTCTAAATAATCAGTGTTGGGGTATAATGGTGGCACACATACGCTTCCATTTTCTCAAAAGGCAATGAGAGTTTAGACAGCTTTCTAGTGTTCATGACAGGAAACAAGGTCATTCAAGAAGGTGGTTAGAGCCTAAGGAAACCTAATGCGCCTACGATGGTAATGAAGTCACAGGAAGCCCGCAGTGTTCAGTTAGCTTTTTGACAAGTAAAGCACTGTGATTAAAAAAAAAAAAAAAAGTGAAAACCAGAACCAAGCTACAGTCCTTTGAACCCAAAGCAGTCATAACCTTTATTGTGACACTGAATTGAACATCCCTTATCAATCATGACGAAGTTAAAATGAACTAAGAAAGAGCACATATTAAGCTTTACACAATTGTGAAATTGATATTCCAGCTATGTCACCTTCGCCTGCATCAGGATTGAGCAAGGGTGAAAGAGACAGAGAAATCAATTCCTCGAATTTTGGAGAATGTCAGAGTAAGGACCTGCCGCAAACTTTTGCTCCTCCATTCTCATCCATCCTGTTCGATGTTCCCATGTGTCTGGGGAGAAGTCTGCAGAAGCCAGGGAAGATAAAAGTGCATGTATTGGCTGAGCAGAAACCAGGCATCAGCTGAGATTAGGGGGTGGAGCGTGTTTTCGCAGTTTGTACCAGTGGTGACACCAGGGCCTGGTGACCCCACTCGAACGACACTTCAAGGAAAGTCATTCTGCTACTTTGTTAAGTGACCACAACCAACACCAGAAGCAGATTAGCTACAGAGATTGTCCCTAGGTGAGGATTTAAGATGAGCACAGATGGATCAGAGCTATAAGTTCTGTAAGACTGACCTCACTAAAATATAAACAATAATAAAAAATATATATAGTAATTTGGGGGAAATGACCTCACCCTGCTGCTCTCTAAATACAACCTCTGAAAGTAGAGAGTGAAAACAGTTGGGGGAACTAAACCTTAGTACTTTTTATACAAAGAAGTAATATCATAAAAGATAAATTTTGAATACCATAGTATGTATCCATATCAATTCACATGACAAAATTATATTTATTTGGGTAAATGGTATTCATTTGGTAAGAAGAATAAAATTATTAGTAGGCAAAAATTAAAGTACCAGAAGACTTTCTTTGTCATATGTCTGTGTTGGTGTTTGTGTCTGTGTTTCCTTGTTCATTGTTAGTGTCTTTATATCCCAAGTGTCACCGGGTACCTTTCTTTTTCTTTTTCTTTTTCTTTTTTTTTTTTCCCTTGGATAAACTTAACCATTTTCTTGTTGATTCTTGAAAGGAAGCAAAACTTTTTTTTCCCTGTGGGCTAACTCAGAGGATTGACCTAAATCTGTTGGGTCTCCTCCTCTGAATACCATGGTAGCTAACACCTCATTACCACATAAAGTAGAAATGAGCTACAATTTTTTTTTTGTCCATGTAGGATAGAGAAACAATACTGTGTTATGTGATGCTGAAGAAGAAGAAGCAGAAGAAAAAAAAAACTAGGCTGGAGGCCTTTGCAGAGGTCCTTTAACTGCTCACAGAAAGCTCCAGCAGCCAAGTGTACTGCCTGAAAATCACCAGTGGTCTTTTTGGGTGCTAGTTTCCTTCTGGGGATGACCCAGAAGACAGAACACCCTCTGAGTTAGCTTGTTATTTCAGTGACTCGATCAACAGCAAGCATCATTTACTGAGCTACTCACACAGGAATGAATGAATTGTATGTGTATATATATAATGTGTTCAAGGAAGCGTTAGTCTCTGTTTCGGTAGGATTCCTGCGGTATAGCTGGGTTTACCTTCCTTAGCATGTTACAAGTTAGCCTCAGCATTTATAATAAAAGGGACTAGATACACACACCTAGGTAGAGCCCCCAGCATTCCATTAGCTCAAGCGAAATATCAGACTGTGAGCAAGTCCACTCTGCCTGGCACTTACCTATTTGTCTCGTTCCCGTTAGATTAGTCATTTACTCTGCATCTTAGGCTCTAGACAAAGCACTAAAAAGGAACAATTCTCCCCAGTGTGAAATCTAAGCCACCATTTTCATCTTTCCTGTTCCATCACAAAATTGGATACGACGGGAATTAAAATCTCAGGCCTGGAAACTCCTACAGCCCAAAACACAATTAATGAGACGAATAAGAAAGAATGTGGGGCGGTAATTTAATGTCCCTTCAGGAGTCACTGCAACAGAATTATAATGTCTTCTCTTTAACTAAAAGTTGTGTCACTTTATAGACTATAAAACACTTTGTATGTACATTAAATACTCAATAAGAATGACATGAAAGTAACCACTTTTATTGTCTCAGTGAAGTGACACTGCGGTTATATAGAATGAGTCCATGCACAGCAAGCATTTTCTGGAATTTATTGAGAGCTTCATTTTCAAGCACTAGGTCATTACTGAGTGTTAAACATAAAATAGCAAGTTATTGAATAATGAGGTATTACGTATAATGTTCAAATACCATAGGCAAATTAAGGGAAAGCTGTACTTTAGTGATGAGATACCGTTAATTGCTCAGAAGCTTCTGTCCTCAGTTGACCCTAGGTATGAAGTCTGACAGCTCTGGGACAAGAGGACTGAAATCATATTAAACTCTGTATTTACCAGCCCTAGAGTTTTGTTTTGTAATGGTGTCAGGGATCAAACCCAAGGCTTGGGGAAGGATAGCTGAACAGTATCCCATCAAGCCTTGCATCCCATAACCCTTTTAAATAACTTTTTTCCCTCACAAAATTGATCTTATATCAAGTTACTGGTGTCACTGGTCTTCATTATGTTAGGGGAAAAGAAAATAATTAAAAATTAATTAGAAATTCTTTTTAGCCCAAACCATAATACGTATTATCCTCTCAGTAAAATAACAAATCATTTAAAGGAACATTCCAATCTATAGACCCTATGTCTTCTCCAGAGAGATGCTCAGGACAGGTGACTTTATTTGTGGATGCTTGCTTTGAAGTATACCACATAGTGATTTAATTTGCTTGATTCCTGTGGCAGAGATGCTGGGGAAAGAGGCCCTTGCTGACTCCTGGCTCAGCTGTCCATGATGGTGTGAGCTAAAGTAGGAATTTCGCATGTGCTTGTAGTCCTTTGGAGAACTGCAGGGCTGACTGGCCCTGCTACCTACTGTGCCCCTTGTTGTCACCCAGCCATGACCTTTTCTTTAGTTGCCTGTGATGCTTTTATCTGTGCATACACCATCCATCCTGGTCCTGTTTGTACCTATCTTAGACACGGTGATCCCTGTTACTAGTGAAATGATCTTTCTCCCTTCTTCCTTCTCTGCAGTTCCAGATTACCAGGAACAGGACATCTTCCTCTGGAGAAAAGAGACCGGATTTGGATTTAGGATTCTGGGTGGAAATGAGCCAGGGGAACCCGTGAGTCTTTTATCTGCTTCCTTCCCCAGTGCTATTTGCTAAGGCTTCAAAGGAAAGCAGCAGCAGTGGCAGATCACCAAGCTAGGAATCCACTAGCTGTGTCCCGAGGCTCTTTCATCTCGAGTATCGTGGAGTTCATGCCGGCTTTTGGTGGAGCTGCGTTTGTTGTTGTTGTTGTTGTTGTTCTTTGTCTTGAGGAGGAAGGAAAGTAATGTTTTCTACAGCTTTTGTGTGTGGTGGGGAATCTGAGCAGCTGTCGCTGCACACACACTAAGAAGAAAGAAAACAAAAAGCAGACTGAGCATCATTCTAACACAGCTCTGTGGCCTCTGCAGTAGGGAGAGGGGGTGTGTGCTTGAGTAGGAAGTAGAGGGGTCTGCGTAGTAAAGGACTAGAGCACAGGGGAGCTTCCCTAGGCAGCAGCGCTGGTTAGGAAAAGGCACCCTGCCTTTCAACAACAGAGAAAGAACCCTGAACACTGAGTGACCTAGAAACACTGAGTCCTTGGGCCTCCATCTCTTAGAGTAAGTTTACTTTAACATCACAATGTCCTTTGCAAGGAAAACAAAAGAGAATGAGCCTTGATCCCTTTGGAATAAAGACTATTATTCATTGAGCAGCTACTGTGTGTGGTGTGCTCTGCTGAAGACTTCTAGCACATGTTCTCTCCTTTATCCAGGATGTATCCCTGTTTTTCAAACTAGAAAATGAAAGCCCCAGAAAGATTAAGTAACTGGCCCAAGGTCATAGAGCTAGTATAAATAGAGCCCAAGTCCTTCATCTTTTTGTTCTTGCCTCTCCTAAACTCTAAATGTCATGGAAAGAAAATGATAACATTATTGTCTACGGGGAAGACAAAGCCACACACCAGTATTTAACCTCAACATTTAGTGAACAGTGAATCTTCAAGACTTTGGATACAACCATTCCTCTGCCTTCTCGTCCTGAAAGATGGCAGAAATGGGAATGTCCAGCCAGACCGCCTCATTTTCCCCTCATTTTATACTGTTTAGTGAAATGCCCTACTTCTAAGCAGACAGCAGTAGACCATTTAAGAGAGAGGAAGTATCGATAAAATTAGTGGGGCTCAGTGAAAGGTTATTGAGTAGACAGGAAATGAGGAAAAGCCTTTCAAGTAAGGAAATAAATTGATCACTTTTCCAGAGTAGAAGAAAAATTCATGATTGACAGACCAGGGCTGCATCTATTTCAGAGAGCCCCATAACAAATAGTTACTCTTTCCACAAACGGCTACAGCACCTGGCACAGTGCCTTATACACAGTAGGTGCTCAATAATTGTTTATGGCACGCATTCGAACATGAATGAATAAACCGAATTATTTTTAGAGATGCGCGGGCCATCAGTCTTGATAGTGAACCCCACAGGACAGCGTTTCACCCGTCATCTGATTACTCAACAGATTTATATCGGTCACATCGTACCGCTGGGTGCTGCTGACACAGACGGCCGCCTGAGGTCTGGAGACGAATTAATCTGTGTGGATGGGACACCCGTAATTGGGAAATCACACCAGCTCGTGGTCCAGCTTATGCAACAAGCTGCCAAGCAAGGCCACGTCAATCTCACAGTGAGGCGCAAAGTGGTGTTTGCCGGTATGTTTCTCATTCACTCCTCCAGACCGCGCTCTGTCTGCGACTGCCTCCTCAAGCTTCTATTTTAGCAAATGTTTGCAAATGTGATCAAGCTCAGGATTTCCAGATGGTTTGTTCCTCCCCAGCCCTGCTGTCTGTCATTCAGAAGTAGTTTAATATACTGTTTGCATATGCTCCAGAAAGACGTCCAGAAGAGTGCTAGCTGGCTATCCGTCCCCTGCCTCTTACCCCCTCACCAGCCAGGACTTAGCCTTCCTCTTCCCTGGGTGATGATAATCCTCATCCCAAGAGCCCATCAGGAGTGGGAGAAAAGGTCAGCTCGGAATTCAAAGAACAGAAGCCAGGTTCAGACTGCGAAATGAGCTCGACCCTACCCGGCACCTGGCTCTTGCTTTGTCCTTCACTGGAAAGCTAAGGAGGTGGCCCGTTCTAGGTCACCCTCATTTCCTCTGCAGTTTTTAAAATACCTTTCAGGCTCGACTCACAAGGAACACTTCTCCAAAAGCTGCCAGGTTTTAGCACCCTCTTCCTGCCATGCCTGTGGCTCAGAGCTTACTTCCATATCTGTCTCTGCCACTTTAAGAAAGCTCCGACATATCTGTTCTTTCCTGAAGCATATGTCTTCACTGTTCACCTCCGCATGCAGCCTCTACTCAGAACGCGTACGACAAAAATCCAGAAGAGGAAGATTAGCCGTTGTGTCAGTTGATTTACTGAAGAAGCATGATGGGAAACCCTGAGTTCTCTGTAGCCTTAACGTCAGTGTAGCAACCAAATAAAACTAGTTGGCCCTTTAAAAAATACTAATGTAGCTCACGTAAGTAATATATACTTAGTAGTATGATGTTATTAAATGCCAGTATAAGAGTCTAATGGCAGCCGTTGGAAACAGTCCCACTCCATGGCAGACCGTATCCTTAGAACTCATACCAGGCCACCGAAGCTCTTATAGCATGGCATGGCATGCAGCGGGTACAGTCAGCTAGTTTGGTTTGGGTTTTGAGGTGAGTTGAAAACTATTTGATTTCCCTGGCTTAAATTAAAGTAGTAATGCAGTGTAAATTTCACTCTATTGTTTCGGGTTTATTTTGAAAGACTTAAATGTTTGGGATGTTTAGCACGTTAGTCCTTTGCAGACATCATGCTAAGTGAAATTAGGTAAACAGATAGCAAGCAGAACGGGGGAGAAATGGAGAGTTGTTCTTCAGTGGTGAGGGTTTCACTTTGGAGGGCGGACAAAATTCTAGAAATGGACGGCAGTGACGATACACCTGTGCCCTTCAGTTATGTCAGATTGTAACCTTTGTGTTCCCCATAATCAAGAACATCTATGAAAGTAAAAGCTTTGTGAATAAAGACAATCCTGGCCACAGCCTACATCCGCACACAGTCCTTCTGGTACCTGGTCCACCTAGGGTGTGGACTGAGAATGTTCTGCCCCATTAGCTGACAAGGCAGCGAGACAGGAAACCTGACTAACGTCGGAATGGAAGCTAATGCCTCTAGCTCTGTGTTTGGAGTAGATGTTTACAGCTGGGAGCTGGGGAGAGCAGTTAAGTGTACCTACCGTGGGTCCTCATGAATTCATCTGTGTGAGTCTTAAAGGTACCACCCCTAGCGGCATCCTGCCCAGTGAAGACGTAAACACTGAGCAAACATGACAGGAGGAGGGGCGATCAGACTGAGTGAGCGAGCCTGTGAAGCCTCGCCTTCACTGGTAGAGTTCACACCAGTGTCCACTCACAATTCCTTCCCACACAGGAGAAAGGTCAGAACTGGGTGTTGCCGTAGTCTGAATGGCATTGTGGGTGTTGTCACTGTACTGCCTATCCTGTAAATACTGTCTACCTCCTAAACACAGGACTATTTAGGAGTCCTCTTTGGGGGTCAATAGTCTGCCTTCTTGGAGCCTGGCTATTAACATTTCCACAGCAAGGCTGCTTTTCTTGCCTGTGTGGCAGTTCCCATAATCAAGAACATCTGATTCCAGGCGCCATCGTTAGCATCTTGATTTTTTTTTTTTTACAGGTTGGGAAGTTGGAAGTGTGGTGGCTGGGTCCATCTTCTGGGAATCAAATGGTTTAGACACATATCTCTCTTGCAGTCCCCAAAGCAGAGAATGAGGTGCCCTCACCAGCCTCGTCACACCACAGTAGCAACCAGCCCGCATCTCTGACGGAAGAGAAGCGCACGCCCCAGGGCAGCCAGAACTCCCTGAACACTGTGAGCTCTGGCAGCGGCAGCACCAGCGGCATTGGCAGCGGCGGTGGCGGGGGCAGCGGCGTGGTGAGCGCCGTGCTGCAGCCCTATGATGTGGAGATCCGGCGTGGGGAGAATGAGGGCTTTGGGTTTGTCATCGTGTCCTCCGTGAGCAGGCCTGAAGCGGGCACAACCTTTGGTGAGTGCTAAAAAGGCCTGGGCCCAGGATGGCTCAGCCATTTAGGTTGTCGGCTGCCCTTACAGATGAGCCAAGTTTAGCTCCTAACAGATAGGCCTTAATGGTTTAAAGTCTTAATTGGAGATGGAGTTTATTTGGGAGGTTTTGTTGGGTCCCCTTCCCCACTGCCCCCTTTTAGCTTTCTAAATGTGTGGTCATGCACAACTTCAAGTACACAAAAGATCTATGTCAAATTTGAATAGCGGCCCTTTGGTAGTTGTAAAGGATTATACAGTTTTTGCCAGCAAAAGACTTGAGAAAGTTCCAAAGTAGAGAATATTAATAACAATGGCCTCAGAAGGTCCTAAGGATTTCTAAAAGCAGCAGATGCTTGTAAGAATGCCTAGGAAAAGTAGAGATACAAGAAGTGACCTGTGATTCTCCCCAGTCCCCACCTTGCTCTGTCCCCACCTGAGTGCTGCCTGAAGTTTTAAGTGACACTTTATCGTTGCTTTAGAACCTAGCTAAACACTGAGTCATTTGATTTGGGGACTTACTCAGGTCTCGGGTTTTACTGAAGTCTGGATAATGTTTTGTAATCTCCAAATATTCACAAAGCAAACAGGAAACCAGTTGAGTCTGAGTCTCCTCCCTGTTGCAATGGATGCACACCCTCCTTTCTGCTTCAGTCCCTTGTCACTTCCCGAGCAGACTGGAAGGTGATAGGAGACAGGGAGAGTTAGGATACAGGCTTCAGTTTCTCTCAAATGGCCCGACCCCACAGGGCCTTGAGGCCAGAGGTCTCGGTCACTCGTTGAAGTTAACAAAGGGCTACATCCCTTTAACATTCTGATCCGATAGAACCCACTCCGTCTCCAAGTAGTCTTGATAAGTTGCTTCTTGCTAAAGGGGCCTCTCAGCCTGGTCTGGCCCTGTGTGGCTGTAGTAGCCACACCCATTACTAACCATGCTTCTCTGAGCGGCGAAGCTCAAGTTATCACAGCATGGCCCAACGCATGACCCCGCATCAAGGCACCAGTTTTTATTTTGTTTTATTTTGCTTTGCTTTTAAGTTACCCCCAAAGACTTTTCTGCTGACTTTAAAAATAACAAGAAACAGGGGAAGGAAATCCCAAGTTGTTTTCCACCCCACATCTCCAGTGCACCCCACAGCACACTGAGCTGTACCATAGTTCTTGTTTTCAGACGCCAGAAAGAGAAAGCAGGTGTGTCGGGTGACGGGCCCTGTGTGGGATGAGGAGTGTTGAATGTTTGCACTCACAGTTGGATCTTTTGATTATTTTCCTTGGGTTCTTACAATCAACAAATTGAACTTTCCCTAACACCTTGCATGGGACTGCTGAGCTATGCAGAGCCTTTCTTCATGCCTGCTGTTTGAGACCTTTGTCCTGCAGGCTGGCCTCGGAGCTGAGTTGCAGTTACTCGGGACCTTGGCCCCATGCGTACACCCTCCGCTGCACCTCCTGCCTGCATTCACGACAGCTCACTTGCTTCTTAAACTTCTTTGAGTTTGGCATTCCACTTAGTGACACAGACTTAGTCACCTCCTCCGTTCAGATTTGAAGGAGTCGAAGTGTGCTTTTCAGATAGTTTTCCCTTCAGGCCAGTATTACAATGAAAGAGTCTGCACAGTTGACTCTGTTGACTCCCCTATTAATTTTGTCACCATTTCCAAAAGGTGGCCCAAATATGTCGCTGTTTTGATTACTTCTGAGAAAACAAATTCTAAAAGTCTGCATTAAAAAAAAATCATTGGAACTCAGCCAGGTGGTGGTAACACAGTACTCAGGAGGCAGAGGCAGGCAGATTTCTCTTGAGTTCAAGGTCAGCCTGGTCTACAGAGCTAGTTCCAGGACATCCAGGGTTCAACACTGAAACCCTGTGTGAAAAACAAACAATCAAAACACACACACATTTGAAGCTCAATACACAAGCACCTGGTTGGCCAGAGCACCCCAGAGTGGCTCGAGCTGGCAGTCAACCTGCAGATCCCTCCCCCTGTTTCATATCCTATGTGTGCCTGAAGTCCATGGGGTGACGCAGATGATTAAAGGAGGAGAGCAAGGGAATGGCTTGAGGCTAGCTTTGCTTTGCTGTCCTCAGCATGAGCTAGATCTTCACTATGTCCCTTTAAGGGCATTAGTTTGTGAGGCAGGAAGAGGCTCAGAGCTAATGAGCCCAGCAGGGCCTCCCTGAGAGCTCCTGACTTGGGCTGAGTATGTGTGGATCCCTAAGTGTCTGTCTTGGTACTCTCGTGGCTTAGCTCTTACAGTGAGGCCTTTTCTAAGAGCGTGCATACAGAGCAAAGGTGTCGGTCCGCTTTGTGTTTTCAGATTGAACTTTTAATGCTAGCAGACTCTTACTCTCCCCAGAAGCCCAGTGATTATTTTTGTAAATGGAGAAAGAACAAAACATTGGCAGAAGTGTTAATAACAGTTGGCAAAATGAAATGGCAGGAAGACAAAATGGGTAAAAGCATCAGTCCCAGCTCTGGGGTTTATATGTACAGGCCCAAAATAAACTAACGGCCACCAAGTTATTTTGGGGTCTCCAGACTCAAGTTGCCAAATACCCCCAATTCTAATTGTATTAAGGAGAGAAGCTGGGCTTTTGCCATCATTTTAAAGTAAAAAAGACTGTGACCTTGAACTGTAGGCTCAGGGCTGTGGCTTTTTAGACACCCTGAGCATTGCCAATGTTTTGACCATCAGCACAGCGCTCTCCTTTAATAACATTTGCTTAATGCTTTAATTAATTAACACTTAACCTTCTCTTTCCCTTTTCAACCCTTCTCTCCTCCCTTCACTATATTCCCACATAACTTAAAAAAAAAAAATTAAAACTCAATACCAAAGCAGGCAATGCATGTGTGGCTATGCCTCACAAAATAGGTCGGATTATTGAGGGGAGCCCTGCTGACCGCTGTGGCAAGCTGAAAGTAGGAGACCGAATCTTGGCAGTAAATGGATGTTCCATCACCAACAAATCCCATTCTGACATTGTCAACCTAATCAAAGAAGCGGGCAACACGGTGACTCTCCGCATCATCCCCGGGGACGGTAAAGTATACCCATCTCTCTCTCTCCTCTCTCTCTCTCTCTCTCTCTCTCTCTCTCTCTCTCTCTCTCTCTCTCTCTCTCCTTCCCTTCCTCTCTCTCATCTTCCCCCATGTTAGTGTTTGTATGTAACTGAACATTTGATTTTGGTGTAGAGGCAGCTTTATCCATCCCTAACTGAACATGCCTATCAGACAAACCAGAGCCATTGTTACTAAACTCCCTCTCACTCTCTGACTAATTAATCCTCTAGCCCCGTCATCCCACCATAATGCACATGGGAAAATAAGTCCAGAAAATCTCCAGCTTTCTCCGTTTATTTCCTCCCTTGCTCTTCTCATCTTCAGAGCTATAGGAATCCTTGGCAGTGGGTAGTAATGACAGACTGAGAGTATAACTGAAAGGTTTTGATTTTAGGGTGTTTTTTTTAATGTTTTTTTTTTTTCAACAATCACTGAAATACGACATCATAAAACCTAGCTAACAGCAATGCAGAGCCAAGACTGTTTTTTCAAAATAAGAGAACATATCGATACTTTTGATTTAATGAACAGTTCCTAGGCCATAGCCTACTTGGTTTGTATCTAATTTAGATGTGGATGAAGAAAGATTGAATGTCTATATTTTTGACAGATTGTGTACATTAAACTTGAAGTACCCTTGTTTACTTATATAGTTATGCTTGGTTCTTTTTACATCAGTGACAGTTCTGCAGTTGGCTATGCTATGTGTGTACAGTGTCCTCTTATGGATGAAGGCTTGGGCTTGTTCATATTTGCAAAAATCAAGTTGATGTGCTCATATTGGCAAGGATAGATTGCTTGTACACTTAAAACCTAAGCACTGATCTCACTAAAGCAGCTTATGGTAGGAAGAAATTAATACTTATCCAAAAACATTTAGTTGATTTTCCCCCCACTATTTCCATACATGCAATAAAATGAATTACATTCTAAAGTGTATGAGTGTTTCCCAAGATGAAAAACACTGTGCCATCGATCTAGAAAGTCGGACATTTTATTTCAAATGAATACTCTATATGCCAGGTGGTAGAAAGGGAAACTTAAGATTCAAAAGTTAAGTGGCAGAACTGGAGCTTTTCAATAAAAGTAAGTTTCAAACTAGACACAATTTAAAAATTGTGTGTTCTCAGAACAGAGAATACTCTTTACCAATTGTGGAGGTCAACATGTAGCTCCTTGAGTGGTTGTGTATGTCACCCTCTTTAAATGCGTGGTCTGTAATTTACCGTCTGATGCAAGAGCCATTTCACTAATCTGCCTCTCTGGAAAGTTACCGCAGTTTACAAAACTGATCACAAAATGATTCCTGAATTCCAAATGGAGCACATAAGGGAAGCCAGACAGAGGGGAAATGGTCCAGAGAGCCAAAAGGTAGTGTAGAAATAGGTTTGCATGTCATAGAGCTCTTAGTACAAACCCAAAGAACTAGGAAAGGAAGAGACTTGGACTTGGCTCCATGCAGGGCAGTCAAGATGTGAGAAGGAGGGCTAGAGAGATGGCTCAGTGGTTAAGAGCACTGACTGCTCTTCCAGAGGTCCTGTGTTCAAATCCCAGCAACCGCATGGTGGCTCACAACCATCCATAAAGGGATCTGACCCTCTTCTGGAGTGTCTGAGGACAGCTACAATGTACTTATATATAATAATAAATAAATCTTAAAAAAAAAAAAAAAAAAAAAAAAAGATGTGAGAAGGAGAGTGTCCCAGGCAGGAGGAGGAACTCCTTAAAGCAGGTTCCTGGAGAAAGTGTAAAGTCAGGAGAGGCAGCTTATACTACAGCATGTATACTGAGAATCAACATGATTAAATAATATATAATAAACCTTATAAAACCTGAACCCAATGATTGATAGATAGATGGATAGAGATACAGAATGTCCTCTAATAACTGGCAGTTAAGAGGCCTTTTAAAAACTAACACTTATCTCCTACTTTGATTAGAAGATTGTAAAGAAAGTTGATAACAAATATGGTATGATTGATTGATTATTGATTGATTGATTGATTGGTTGAATGAATGAATGATTTTTTTAAGGCAGAATGGATTCTCTAAGGATGTGATTTTATCCATGGTATTTCAGGAAAGCAATGCCATGATAATAAAACTCTGCCAGAGACTTAAGTGACTGTGTCAGGTGCTGGGTGAAGGCAATCACACTTGGCAGGGAGGAACCTGTAATGTTCCTGCAATAAAGGGTCTGAGACTGGAGCCCAAGGCAAGGGCATTACATTCCAGAGAATTTTGCAAGCATATAAAAAGTAGCCATTACTGTGTGATGGGGAGAAAACTTGCTGGTTCCGTTTCTTCTGTGTGTGGTTTGTAGGACAGGTTCATGGGGTGAAGAGTGAGAGCTCTTCAGGCTAGGGAACTCTGGTCTCTTTCAGATGTTTCATTTGAATGTTCACTGTACTAAATAGCCTGAAGCCCCATTATTTTATGGTACCTACAAAGAGAAGTTCCTAACCACAGTGATTCCATGCCTCAGAAACCCTACACCTGTACAGAATGACCACTGATTCTTATTTTTTTATTTGGTCAATGCTTAGAAGCATCCCCTGGATGCACATCTTTGGTTTTGTTAGTTTATTTCTATTGTTGGAGTCAAGGTCTCATGATATAGCCCAGGCTGCCTCCAGCTTGATGTCCTCCTGCCTCAGCCTCTTGAGTGTTTGGATTACGGACATGAGCCACCACCCTAGATGAATTGTTCAGCTCCTGCTGCCTGGTTCTCTGTTCCTGTCATTAGAGACCTCATTCTTTCTCTAGTCTCCCCGACTATCTTCCCCCTTTCTCATCTGTCCAGTAAACCTCTAGGATATTACCTTTATCTTCATAGACCTATGCAGACCAACACTCCTTTCTTCCCTCTCTGCCTTTTATATGATAGTGATCAAGATAGGCAGTAGAGGAAGGGCCTCTGTCAAGGTATGTGAGCAGGGGTTACTAAATATATAATGACCACCCAGAAAGGCCCAGAAGATAGCTAACCATACTGACTCTGAGCTTGAATTTTCAGAATCAAAGCATATTTTTATTGCATAGAAATTCCTGTTTAAGTGGGAGTAAGACTTTAATCAGGCAAAGTAGAACTTAAATGAGCTTGGCTAATGTGGAATCAGCTTAAGATAATAAAAATATGTATATGCTTAAAATATAACTAATATTTCACTTCACTGTTATTCAAAGTATTTACTTATAGCTAAGACAGAGCTTAGCAGTACAGAGTCTGTTGCTTCTTTGGGAGAAGAAGAATAGCAAAAAAAGCTCCCAAAAGCTTTCATGTGTACATGGGATTCAGGTTTTCCAAGGTATTTAGATATTTGTTACATATGTGTTACCATGTTAAAGTATTTAGTTAAGAAAATTGTATCCTTTGTTGGCTTGCTTGGCTTCTCAGCATATATTTCATGAGGGAAGATAAGAACATTAGCATGGGAATGAAGTTAGCATAGTAACCTTTTGTCATGGAGGCAAGTTGAAACCTGAGGTAGATGCTCCTGTCAGGAGAGCAAGGGCCCTGGCTTAGCAAAGCCATCCACTGTGCCTTGAGAACTAGGATTTGCTCTTCAAGATGTGTGATTGCTTTGAAAAATAAGGATTATCCATCGTCATTCCTTAGGGGGAGTGAAAGTGGATATAAATGCTGTTTAATAAAGGATATAGGCACTCTTCAGATCTTGTCATTGAAATGCTCAATCTGCTCACTGCCTGAGAGCAGGGACAGTCATGTGCGGTGTGACACTCCCTCATACCATTGCTGTTAGAAGACAGGGAAACCTGTGCCCCTGTTTCTGTCCTTTGATACCTTATTGTCATGTTTGGGGGCTAAAACCATCACGTATTTTTGATGATAGGCTGTATCTCTGAAAATTGGGCAGTGTTTTGGCAGATATAAAAAGGTTTATAGAAAATATGTATAACTTTATTGACATTATAAAAGCGTACTGGAAATCAAGCCTATTTAAGCTATTTTGATGCTCTGAAGATGATCTGTAAAATCCAGTAGGCAGCACAGGCAATGCTGTATGTTAAGCAATCACCGATGGTCCTTAGAGAAGTTACTGGTATTCATGGAGTAACATTGAAGTATTGCTTATTTGAAAGGAATGTACCAATTGGGTGTGGGTTTCTTGATAAATATAATTCCCATATAAAACAAATAAGTTTGAAAATGAACTGTGAGTCAGGCTAGCCTTGGGTTCAATTCCCAACATCTTCTCCTGCTTCCTGGGAGACCTTGAATGTATTCTTTACATTTCAGTGCCTCAGATCCACATTTATAAAGCAAGACATTCATTGAGCCTGCCCATTTTATGGCAAATGATTATCATACTTAATGGTGATTATCATAGCGAATCTACAAGGTACAGTGTTGGCTTTGCACACTGTAAATAAATAGTAACACAAACAATGGGATGAGGAAAATGCATCAGGCTCAAAGCAGCATATTAAGTGTTAATGTGTTTTAAATGCTTAAAGTTAAGCTTCAACGCCCAAACAATTTGCATCGGGAGATGTCGCAAGTGAAGAATTGAAGGAAAATTATTGATGACATTCTATTTATAAGTGTAGTACACGATCATCATGTGCCTTCAAACCATGAAAACAACAGAATAGAAAATCTGCTTGACAATGGGATTTGATGTGCCCAGAAAACACTGGTGATTAACAAAGCACAAACATTCTAAAGGAACTCATTCAGCAATTATAGCCACTTTAATTACAAGAAAACATTCTTTTTGTTGTCCCAATAATGAAGTTACTATGGCCCATTCTCATAATTTCCCAGATAATCTTTATACAGTGAAGATACTGAACAATATCAAGGGTGTTCAGAGACCCGTGTCCTTGGTCATAAGTGTTCTGGTGAGTCATGTTGACAGGAGGTACTATCCCTGGCACAGTGAATCTGTTTTATGTAATACCAGTTAGACTTATCACTGTGGTTCCCCAGGTTAGCTGCCCTGGTACAGAAGTGATGTAAATGAGCTAGTGTTCCTCCAGTCTCCTAATAACAGTAATTAAAATTCACCAATATGCTCTTAAAACAATGGAGTAATAAGTAATACCCCACATAATTATTTTGACTAATTATTTTGACTAATATTTATGTGTCAGGCACTATCCTATTTTTTAATTATAATCATTGCATCGGTTTCCTTAGAGATTAGTGTTGTTCCTCTAATCAGGTGAGAAAACCGAGGCAGCATGTGCTTACATCACTTTGTGTAAGCCCTGTCCAGTAAGCTGCAAAGCCTAGGATGCAGACATGATGGTGTGACTCTGCAGTCTGACCTTGCGACCACCGGGCAATCTGCCTGCCAGCTAACTTGAGCACCACCTCCCCACTGGGAGGACAGAGCACATTGTCACCCTACCAGACAGAGAGCAGCCTCAGAGACGCTCCTAGGCACCTTCCCCTTTGTCGCACATGCCAGTTCCTTCCTAGCCACACACTCTTTCCCTGCTATCTACAGAGATATTTGATAAGGACAGATTATAGGGAACACTGTCCTGCTATGTGACTAGGATATAGAAGTAATTCTCTGGTTCCAGTTAAGAGCCTGTGCCTTGGCTATAAGAGTAATAGGCTTTGGGGTATACTAGAGAAACTGTAAAAAAAAAAAAAATCATATTATACTTTGTCATTGTGCAGAGACTTAGACAACTTCAAGAATCCCCCTTAGAAAATGATATAGTAGCAAGGCCCAAAGGTTGAGCAGATGTGCACTGAGCACTCACTGCATATACGCCAGGCAGTCTGCAAAACACTTTCTGTCCCTTCATCCACAAGACAGGGTTGAGTTCCTTTTACCAAATAAGAAAAATAAGGCTCTCAAATGAGGGGAGTGGGGGAAGCAATGACTTGAATCTGTGCCTGAAATCTGCAAACTCATGCCTGGTATATAACAAATAATAATAATAATAATAATAATAAAGCACTAGAAAGCTAGATACAAGCTGAGTACTTGCTAAGGAATGAAAACAGAAGACAGACCACCATCAGTTGGGATAAACAGGTTGTCTTTTGTTCCAATAATGCAGTGGAGAAAGATATATTCCGGGTTTCTAGGTTTAGAATACTTAAAATATTTTCCCACAGAAACCTCCTTGTACCTGGCAGATAGATATTTGCATTCAGCAAATGCTAAACCATTTCCTATTAATCATGGCTTGTGGGAACTTTGAGTTTCCAAGGTGCTGCATGAATTAAGTAGACATGTACAGGCTAATACTAGACCATCACAACCACAGTTAGTACTTTCCTGATTAGGAAACATCCAGAGTCAGTTAAAAATAATATCGAGAGTAGGACTTGCTCATGGTGGGCTGCTACCTGGCTTGATCTAAATAGATGACTAATGAATGATTAGTAAATAGAGAAGGATTAGCCATTGCTAACAAGTGATTAGATTTTATGTACATGTGGGTGTGCAGAACACGGTTACATTCATGAGTATTTTCAGATTCTGAACTTCCAACCGGCTAGAGATTAATGAAGTTGCTTTTGAATTTGATTAGTGGAGAAGAAAGTCAATTTACATATGAATATGATTGTATTCATTACATTTAGGTGGCTTCATGATTTATATTTATAAACACTGGTTATTCAAATGCAAGTTTCAAAATGAATTTTTCATGAGAAATACTAAGTGAGGTTTGTCAAGAGTCCCATCTTTGCTGTTGGGCTCCATTAAAAGCAACAGGGAAGAAAGCAGATATTACATGTGTTTAACAAGATGGTTCAGCATTTCGGGTTTTAGTATTCACATGAGGAAGTCAAGCCAACTCAACGAAATATAGCTAATAAATTCCAAGAAATGTTAACGAAGCCATTTGTCATCACCCTATAAAATTCTTGAACTTCAATGTGATGCAGTATTTTGATGGCTCCTGCCATCCTTCATTGTCAAGACAGGAGTGACACATCTCTGTACCCTACATTGCGTTTGTGGGGACATGTCTGGTGGAGAAGAAAGTAGTGTAAGATATGTAGTCCCCAGGAGGGATCATTGTGGCCTGATTGTTTTTGTTTTGTTTTGTTTTAAGATTTATTTATTTTATGCTTATGAGTACACCACCATTGCTCTCTTCAGACACAGTTGAAGAGGGCAGCAGACCCCATTGCAGATGGTTGTGAGTCACCATGTGGTTGCTGGGAATTGAACTCAGAACCTCTGGAAAAGCAGTCAGGGCTCTTAAGCCCTGAGCCATCTCTCCAGCTTGGCTTGATTGTTTAGAAATGTCGGTCAACTATTTGAAATGGAGACAGGGAAATCAGGATCTAGATCCAGGGTTTCTGCATGCCTTCCAGTTGGTCGATGCCTTCTCAGAGACCTTCATGTCTTTATGCTCTGCCCTACAGAGTCCTCAAATGCCACACTGCTGACTAACGCTGAGAAGATTGCCACCATCACCACCACTCATGCCCCCACTCAGCAGGGGACCCAGGAAACAAGGTCAGATGTGGCTCGGGCTCTTTGTCATTGTGTGCGTCATTGTGTGCATTGTTGAAGGGATAAAGTAGCTCCCGTGATGACTGGGCCTCTTTGGTTTTTCTTTCTTGTTTTTCCCCTTGGATTGCTGTTATATTTTGTGTCTCTCATTTCGGCAGGACCACCACCAAACCAAAGCAGGACTCTCAGTTTGAACTCAAAGGACCGCAGGCTGCGCAGGTGAGGGCTGCGGCTCCTTTTCTCTGAACCTCCAACTCGTTTCCTCCCAACTTCCTAAAGCTGTTTAAAAAAAAAAAAAATTAAAAACTCATATTTGAAAGTAAACAATCTTTTTGTGAAGTGATTTAGCCAGATGTACACACTCATATTTGATTGTCTAAGAATTTTTACTGCCTTTGAAGAATATTTCTAGGTCCTCTTTTGTAAGGGGGAAGAAAGAAAGGCTGTCACAAGACTCAGTGATTAGAGAAACAAGGCAGCTAGTGTCTCGCTTCTTATGGTTTTCAAAATCCTGTTACTGTCAAGAAAATGTCTTTTTATATAAGACATTTCTCTGACTAGTGAATTTCAGATAAGACCCCTAGTGTGTAAATCCTGTCCTCAGGTTGGAAATGCCCAAATAACAGCCAGTGGTGCAAATTTGAAGAACATGGCTGATGCAAAGTTAATATTTTTTAAAACTGGCCTTCTGATGCCTTCAGTAGTTATTCCTGATCTTCCCCCAAATGGAATGGAAACTGGACCCTCATTTACAAAGGCTGGCATTGGGCACTGCTAGCATTTGTCAGGTACCAGGGACCTAGCAACATCTTAGCCGGTGGTTGGTCTTCTACCACTGGAGAATTTTCCTGCCTCAAATGTCAACAGTAGCCGAACTGACTAAGCACTGTAAATGCACGCCTGTGTACAGATGTGCTCATGACTGTTACAGATTCAGGATGCCTAACATCTCAGATGAACAAAGATTGATGAAGATGATTAATAAACAAGAGCCTCTGCCTTTCTGCAAAGTCACTACGAGAAATGGGTGTGGATCTAAGTTCCCCCAGAATGATTGCGTTTAATTTCTTCAAATAGGAGCAAGATTTTTACACTGTGGAATTGGAAAGAGGAGCCAAGGGATTTGGCTTTAGTCTTCGAGGGGGTCGAGAATATAATATGGATCTTTATGTTCTGCGCTTAGCAGAGGATGGGCCTGCAGAAAGATGTGGAAAGATGAGGGTGAGTAGCGAGGGGGCAGGAGTGGTGGTCGTAAGTGCATCCTCGGCGTCTCTTCTTAACCTCCCCCCCTCAGCCTTCAGGACAGTGAATGGATGGCTCCTGCCACAGATTTTTTTCTAAAGCACACTCAATTATAGCTAAGTTAGATGGATCGTGTGGATTGTATGTTACTCCGAGCATAGTAAAGTAGGTATTTGCTGAATGTCAATCTCATTGCTCTTGTGCATAATCTTGATGGTAGGCACATCCCGTCACAAGAAACTGGATAGTGCAGGATGCATAGAAGGCAGGAAGTCCAAGTAGCCCTGTGGGTTCTGAGTAGAGAGCTCATTGCTTCTCTAGCTGTTCACCAGCTGCCTTCCTGCAGCCTCAGAGAGTCCCAGGCAAGCCTTGACCCCAGGATGGGGCCAGTAGTTCCCCATCACTGTCACTGAAGGCTGCTATTGATGTGTCAAACCTTTTGAAGTTGTCATTTCATCTACATTATCATCTATGAAGTTGATGATGCACATTTTGGGACCTCGAAATGAAGCATTAAAAATTGTCACGGAGTTTTGAGTAAGTTTACAGTTTTGTGTGGGGCCACATTCGTAGCCGTCCTCAGCCATGTGCGCCCTTCATGGCACAGGCTGGGCATACCTAGCCTGAGAACTTGAAAAGACACATATAGGGTGGGGGGGCCTGTTGTCTAGCTATTTAATGTGTGTTACTTTGGATAAATGTTACCTTCCATGCAGATCAGATCATGGAGAAGAGGCAAACCACCTTATTTAAGTAAGTCACATAGCTCAAAACACATAGGGAGCCACTGCAGTAAATGAAACCATCAGGGAAGGAAGAGATGTGAGTTGGAAAGACAGACAGACAGATACACAGACAGACACACAGACAGACAGACACACAGACAGACAGACAGACACACACACACACACACACACAAAGCCAAAGTAAGGAACTTAATACACTGTTTATACTTGTCTTTCCTCTTTCAATCTGAAGTGGTTTGGGTTTTTGTTGTTTCTATTTTTATGTTATTCTGCTTCTTGTGTGTATATGTATCCATAGATATGCATGTGGAAATAATAAGACGACTTGCAGGAGTCCGTTCTCTTCATCCACCATGTGGGTCCCCAGGATGAGATTCAACTTGTTCCAGTCTGCGACAGGAGCCTTTGTCTGCTGGTCAATCTCATTGGCCCCAGACTGACGTTTTCAACAGCCTTTTCTTGATTGGGGAAGCAGAGCATAGCTTAGAGAATTAAACAGCGAAAAATGATAAATATTTGGAAGAAACCATTTCTAATAGCATGAATTAGCATCATTATACAATGGCACATAGCTCCTGAGGCACTTTTATCCCGTGCTCCCTTGAGCTCTGTAGGCATGAGCCTGTTTTCATCTCCTCTGCAGTTGCAGACCAAGCTGCAAGGGGCTGATGGGCCATATGGTTACTTGGCAAATGTGAAATGAATTCTAAAGCCAGTACTTTGCCTCTTCTAGAATATAAGCTGTATGTGAGTCAGACTCTGGCCTAGTTCATTCATTCTGTTTTTGCACAGCACCTAGGTGAGTCTGTGTTCTCTCAAGACTTGTCTGTGGAAGGTTTTTCCTGAACTCATTCTTGGGTTGTCTTCAGGATTTGGTGCCTGTCTGCCATGTGGCTGGAGTCTTCTCTCCTTTTCTTATCATGGAAGTCCTTAGTGATATATTAGATTTTGAAACCAGATAACTCCAGACAAAGGCCTAAAGTGAAGACCAGCATATTGTGCCTCACAGGTCTCAGGGGGGTTAGTTCCTGTTTGGAAGGTAGAATGTTTTAGTGGGTTGGAGAAATGTGGGGTACATCTTTAAAACTCCTTGCCTCACAGGAGATAAGCAGAGAGAAAGGAGCAGCTCAGTGTCCCTGCATTCCCTTCAAGAACATGTTCTTTGTTACCTAACTTCCTTTCATTCAGCTACTTATTAATAGTATCACAGACAATGGCGCTAAGTCTTCATTCAACATGGCGCCTTGGGGGGGGTCACATTCACCATAACAGGGACCCCATAACCTGCATCAGAGTGAGAGACTTAAAAAAAAAATAAGCAAATGAGGGTAAGAAAGACGGGAGACAGAACTTTTCTGTAACTGTTGACCTAACATCCTGTCGTATTTGCCATAGTCTTTTAATTAGAAACAAGTCTCCAGTTCTAGCCTCCATCCAGAGGGCAGATGATTGCACACAAGCATCCCCACATGGAGTGGAGCTGCTCGGTGGAAGCCATGCTGCTGTTCCCGCCTCAGTAGCTCACATTCTTCTTGTAGCCTTTTTGCTTGAGCTAGCGCTTGGCATTGTACTGCTTGTATAGTATGCCTGTAATTGCCTCTCCCTCACTAGAATCTAATTGCCACAAGGGTCTCATATTCTCACGGCTACATCAAGAGCAATAGAAAAGGGTCTGGAATATGTGGAATGTGTATGTGGAGAGTCAATGGGGGAGGGATTTTAAGTCAAAAGACTTGCAAAGCTTCTGGAACCCTGGTGTGACATTTCATTTCCTCTCTTACTTTGGCAGATTGGTGATGAAATTCTAGAGATCAATGGTGAGACCACCAAAAACATGAAACACTCTCGGGCCATAGAACTGATCAAGAATGGCGGCCGCAGGGTCCGTCTGTTTCTGCGTCGGGGAGACGGCTCTGTCCCAGAATATGGTGGGTCAAACTATGAAAGCATCCCTTCCTTCCCTGGCATGACTCCATGAGTGTCTCCAGAGCGGCAACAGGAAAGCCCTTTTTGTTTCCCTATTCACCAGTGTCTTACCAGCCTCTTGCACCATGTGGTTATTTGCCTCGCTTGTTCTGAAATCTCTACACATTTCATCCTTTTGCTTGCTTACATGGACTGGGGCGTGGCCTAAGACGAGATCTTGATAGCCCCCTTTCTGATAATCAGAGAGAATATCCTGTCTGGTCCAACCAGGAGCGAAGGAATGTTTGTTTGAACTGTGCCAAACTGTTTCTCAGATCCAATCGTTAGCACAAATGACTGTAAGGTCCTTTAAAGAAGCAGGTTTCCTGACTCATGTTGAGGCACAATATCTAGTTGGGTTTGTTTCTTTGTTTGTTTTTCTGTTTTGTTTTTGTTTCCTTTTGTTTTCGTTGTTACTTTATTTAAGAGGCGTGAAGTTTTGCAATGTTGGGAGGGGGGCTTTGTTCACCTTGTTTAGACTCTGTATATGACAGTTCTCTGTCCCTCTCAACTGGTCTTTTACCCCAAATCAGACCACCTGAGCCCACACTATCAAAAACAACAACAACAAACAAATGTTGATCTATTAGCCATATGTTTTTAAATGATAAAGGATGAAGTAGATTCCCAGTGCTCACCATGAGGGAAACATGTTACTATACCTTTCCTATGAGGAAAGCCGGGTAAAACGTAGGGGTCCTCTGTCGTGTCCTTAAACATAGTTGAGTAGATGGCAGTGCTCTTTACCTAGCTTAGTGTTCTGATGGCAAAAATAGTGTATATTGTGATAATTATGTCCTATTTATTTGAGATTCTTGTTTAAAGTTAAAAAAGAAAAAAGAAAAAAAAAAAAAAAAGGAAGCTATGCCCTAGATGTAGGGCTTTTTTTCCCAACCAAAGGTCTACAAAAGTTTCTATAGAAACTGTGATTGAAAGATCCCTGTATACACTGGTCCCCTTTATTCGGGATTTCTCTGTTATCACCCTCTTTTCTGAACGTCTTTCTGCACAATTCCCAGATGCATTTTGGGCACAATGAGATACTCAATTCAGACATAGTTCAAGGAGGAGAAGGGCGCCTTTGCAGGCAGCCCTCCCGGGTGTCGGGCATGGTCCTGGTGCACTGTATGAGGGGTCTGAGGTAAGGGGGAACCTTGATGACAACATGAGGTGCCATGGCTGCACACTGTGCTTGACTTCTGACCGTTAGGTGTATTGATGCCACTGAAACTGTGTAACATGTCTCCCTTTTCTGTCTTCCCTATGCTTCTGTTGGATGTGATACCTCATTTGAGAGTCATCGTCAGTAACCTGTGTATCTTCTCCAAACCTATGTCTGTTGCACTGAGGATGAAAATCCAACACTAACAAATGTTCTCTGGGCTAAAAAATAAAGATGATTGAAGTGAATGGTTTTCCACAAAGGGTTGAACGTGCCGGGGTTGTGCTACTGTAATGTTTCCATGCGTCATTTGGACTAAACCTCTCTAATTCTATTGATTAGAGTTACAAATGGGTTATAATATGTTACGTTCCAATATTTTTCTGACTTGACTGGAACCTGCTTCTCTGTGAGGCTATTTTTGTAATGAGTTTTTTGTACTTAATTTAACTGCCGCGGTATTGGGGGAGGGGGTGGCGGGAGGGGACTTTGTTCTTTTGTTGTTTATTGTTAATGCTCTCCTATGCCAGCCTGTCATTGTTCCAGTTGTTTGAAAAAAAAACACAAAACAAAACAAAACAAACAAACAAACAAACAAAAAACCCAAAAGGATGCACTATCACCTGGGTTTCCGAGTCATCTTACGGCTGTCTAAAAACGTCATTACTCCAATCGCGGTCTCTGCAGCCTCGCGTGTTGCCTTAGACTGTCTGACCGGACGAATAAACTCTTTGCCCTATGTTAACAAATGAAGATTTTTCTTTCTTGTTATAGGGAATCTAAATGTTCAACTTTTTCTCTTTCTCTTTCTCCTTCTCTCTGACTGTTCTTGGTGCTGGGCCCCCTCCTCCAGCGATGGTGCCTCCTAATATCGCTGCATGTGTGAGGAATGAAAAGCTCAGGGAGGCTTGCTTCCACCTAATGGGCCATAATCAAACTACGGTTTGTAGCTCGATCAATACTAGGTGTTTCTGTGCTGTGGCCTATTTCCCCATTGCTTCTGCTTAGCTCTATCTTGATATGTTTGGCAATTCATTCTGAGCACCCTGCGTTCTTTGAATTGTAAGTACATGGCTGACCTGTTGAAGTGTTGCCCCCCCCCCCTTGTCTTAAGACTACAGTGAGGATCTAGGTTAGACCTGTGCTAGCTAAGTGCTTCCCTCCCCCAGGGGTGCAGTGACTTTGTCTTTGTCTGGTAGCTTATCCAGCATTTGGAGAGCATGGGTCTCATCCTGTTGCTCTTCCCTGGTGGGTAAGGCCTTGCCAGATAGGAATAAGAGAGTCCCTGCCTCTCAGCAAACTCCAGTCCTTGAGCCAAATCCTGCTTACAGCCTATTTTTGAAAATCAGGCTTTGTTGGCATATAACACGCCCACTTAAAAAAAAAATTGCAACACAGTGGCAGAATTAAAGATTGGTTGACCCAAATTAAGTGTTAGCTGCCCACAGACAGACAGACAGACAGACAGACACACACACACACACACACACACACAACACACACCAAAAAAGAATTAAGGTGGTGAGGACCCATCCTCTAAACTAGTCTCTGCCTGTGTTAAGCTTGTCCTGAGTTTGGGGAGATCCTTCATGAGACCATTTTGTTATTGTTGTTGGCCTGGCTACCTCATAGCATGTTTTTAAAGCCCTGTACCCCATGCCATAATAATACAACATCCCAGGCACCTAAAACTTGGCGGTTTTTCATTACAACAAAGCATCCTGCTTTTCAGAGGCTCTCATAAATTCAAGATGCTGCCTTGAATGAGTGTAGTGTAGGATCAGATACTTAAAAGATAAGTGGGACTTGTCATGGGCTGTCCAGCGTTAGATCCGTAGATGCCTGCGTGAAATAGAGGCAGTCTAGCGGCTTCTCGGCTCTTTCTTCTCACATCATGAGGAAAGACCCTTTTAAACTTCATGATTTCATGAAGCCCCAACTAATTTAAAATGAGCACGTAACAACCTAGTCCCCTTGCTTTTTATCTCACAGAAAGCTTTTTTTTAAATACTTGTTTGTTTGTTTTTTAATTTACTTGAAAGTTGAAAAAATATAGTTAAATGTGAAAGTAGTCGTTTAATGGACTTTCAAGCAGGTGTCCCGTTTGACAGTTAACATCCGCTCTGTGCATTGTCTAGATAATCCCCAATACCCCGAATCAGTCTTTAAAGTAGAAGGATGTTTTTCATATAATATAACAGATCCTCAAGGGATTGTCCTTGCTGGTAGATCACCACCCAGATAAGCCAGCGACCGTTTCTAACCCTAGGAAAACTTTCCTTGTGCCCATCCAGGTCTGTGTCCTAAGCTAACTTTAAACAGAACAGGTATTCCTCAAATAAAAGAGTATTGGAAGGAAACAGCAGGAAGGCGGAGGTGGGGAAAGGGCTGATGGGTGGCCAAGAAGGGCAGGCGTGGGTCGGGTGGGGTAGTTCTGGTACTTCTAGACAGACCCCTGCAGATCTGCCTTTAAACGCAAAAACCATCTATAATTTCTCCTATGGTATGTCTTCAGGGTATGGGGAATGGTGAGCTAGATGTTGGAAGCCGCAGTGCTAGTTTTTAATCCTAACTAGTCACAGTAATACTTAACCAAGATCCAGTTGGCTTTGATTGACTGACTGTTTTAACAGTTGTTTGTTTGTTGTGACTAATGAGTCAAGTGTGGGAGGGAACTGGGCCAGGAGCCACAGGTCCTTCTTGTTAAACCCTTCTTATTTCTCTCCCCGACAGACCCCAGCAGCGACAGGAATGGCCCCTCCACCGGTGCACAAGGTGTTCCGGAAGTGAGGCCAGGGCCGCCAGACCACAGACCGCATCCAGCCTTGGAGTCCAGTTACCCACCCGATCTTCACAAATCATCACAACATGCCGAAAAGCGAGCACACGCGAAGGATCCAAAAGGCAGCAGGGAGCACAGCAAACAACCCAACGAACATCACACCTGGAATGGGACTTCTCGAAAACCCGATAGTGGGGCATGCCGGCCCAAAGACCGGCCACCAGAAGCATGGAGAGAGGCGCAGACCGAGCGGACAGCCACCAACGGCCCGAAGAGGAGGTCTCCGGAGAAGCGCAGGGAAGGCACCCGCAGCGCTGACAACACTTTGGAAAGAAGGGAGAAGCATGAGAAGAGAAGAGAGATGTCTCCTGAGAGGAAGCGAGAGCGTTCACCCACCCGGAGAAAAGACAGCTCCCCGAGCCGCCGGCGGAGGTCCCTCGAAAGACTCCTGGATCAAAGACGGTCCCCAGAGCGCAGAAGAGGGGGCTCGCCCGAGAGGAGAGCCAAGTCCACCGACAGGAGGAGGGCCAGGTCCCCTGAGCGCAGGAGAGAGCGGTCACTGGACAAAAGGAACCGAGATGACAAGGTTGGCCACCGAGAGAGAGAGGAGGCTGGTCTGAAGCTGGAAGCAGGGAGAAACCCTAGAAATCTCCCAGAGCAGAGAAGGCGGCCTTACAAAGAATGTAGCACCGACCTCAGCATCTGAGACTCATAGCTTTGCAACCTTTACCATGTCAAAGGTTCTAAGAGGAAGGTCGCAAAATGAAATAATTTAGTTTCTTACCTGAGGAAGCATCTGAGACCTGATAGTCCTAAGAATAGTAAAGGACATTTTATGCATCTGAAATCTTATAAGGAAAAAAATATATATGAAAAGTCTTGTGCCTGATGTATAATATTAAAGAAAGTATTTTTAAATGCATACTTTTTTTTGAAAATTATTTGCCAAAATACTGGCCCAAAGGGATATACATTTTGTTTCTTCACAAGCTATAGTGTTGTTCCTTCTTTGGGGCAAGCTCTTTTTCTCCTAGATAAACAGGGCTGTTGGTCATGTCCTATAAGTAAATGCAATTAAATTTTAACTTAGTATAAACTGTCCCGAAGTAATGTAGTGCTGTACTGTAAACCCCCGTTTTTCTGAAAAGCAGAACGCAAAAAGACAAGCTCGCACTTGTACAGACTGAGGATCTTTTAGGATGGATTAGGGTGGCCAGTGAGCCTAAAATTCAGCAAACTATGTGACAAGAATACTACTGCAAATGAAGGATATTTATGACTACAGTGCAGAGCACTATGAACCCTATGATCTTGAGTCATAGTTGGGATAGTCAAAGACCGGTTTGTGCTCTCCCAGGCCCGGGAAGGTTGGCTGCCGTTAACCAAACCCAGCCTTAGCTCAGGTGGCCAGGTTCATCGGGCTCCTCCACAGGATGAATACATCTCACCTGCAGCAGTGCCCATTGCAAAGTGTCAGCCTCTGGATAGAACAGACATGCTCCTTCTAGGTTGTCTGGTCCCCCAGTATGAAGCTGAGTGCCTGGGGGATGAGGGAGATGTTTGTAACTGTCTCCACTGTGGGAAGAGCTCCCTCCCCCACTGTTTAGCATGAGCCCCTGCTTGCCCTCTGCTCCATGGGAGCAGGAGGGAACTTAGGTGGAAGGAACCTCTGTTTTCAAAGTACTGGGGCTGCATATTCCCAGAATAGTTAGCTGTTCATGCACTTTGAAACCATAATCCAAGTCAAAAGGATTGAGGGAAACGTGAAGACGCCGGTGGGTCTCCATCTGTCTGCTGGGAAACGACCCTGTCCCTTGTGTTTGGGGACAGCGAAGGGAAATGTAATGGTTTTCTTGCTAAAATAGACCCACTTTCTGAAGCCTCAGAAGGTGTGGCTGTGTCAGCTGTAGCCCTGAGATGTGGTTTAAATGGATTACTGCCTAGCTGAGCCATGAGTTTGCTTGTTCCTGGTGGACCACTACAGCAAACCCTGCTGACAGAGCATTTGTATTTCTGTAGTACTGTTTTGCATTTTCCATTCAGACACAAAACTTTGCAAGTCAATCACTGTTGTTCCTGTGGTACTGTAATAAGGGAGAGGGCAAAAAAAAAAAAAAAAAAAGAGAAAACAAAAACAAAAAAAAAGAAAAGAAAACCAGCCAAACATTGTATGTAGAGTTTAAAATTGTAATTAATAGAGCCTGTTTGAAAAAAAAATAAAACAACTGTTGCCTTTTTTTGTATAAAAGAGAATTTATGAAAGAAGTCTAGCTGTGAGGAATGTGACATGTGTCTATATTTCTGAATATGAACAGATTGATTCTTGGGGATATACTTTATTGTAAACTAAATCAGGTATGTAAAGTTGTTTTAAAGTGGAACATTATATAAGTAATCGCTACAGCTTTAGTTTGTTGGGGCTATCATTTCTCCACGGAGAGACTGCTCATGAATAATCAAGCATTCATTTGCATTCTCTGTTCTTCGTTTATTTCTTGCTTAACGCTCTCTCTGTGTTGATGAAAAGCAATGTGTGGGCCAACCTTTTTATAAAACACTATGCACATATAAATATTACATTGTTCATAGCTTTATTTGACTTAGGGTTTATATATAACATTACACTGAGTAGTTATAGTTATATGGACATTTCTCCAAGTTCTTTTACTGAATCAAATACAATATACATGCTATAGCTAAAGGGGGCAGAGAGTCTGTGATCGCTACTTCTGTTATCGGAGTTTTCCCTACAAATTGTACATTGACAGTAGTATGAATGCGGGGAAGATTCCTACTGAGTGGTGTTGATTTCATCCAGTGTCCTGAGAGCCAGCTTGGAGGGACTGCTCTAGAGCCTCTGTACCCAGAATTTTTCTCACCAGTTCTAGCACAGCTCCTGATGTTAACTCATGATCATGGTCTATGGGTTTTAAACAAGAAAAAAACAAAAACAAACAAAACCAAGGTTGATTTTTGGAGTGCATTCTGAAGTCAACATCACAATATATGTCTCATTAAGAAATGGTATTTAAAGCCAGTGATACCCAACTGAGCCTGGCTCAGTATCTGAGGACTTTTGCTGAGGACAATTTCACCTTAAATTCCATACGTCAGATTTGGGTTGAAAGTATTGCACTGTATGGGAAACTACACGCGTGCTAAGGCGAAACCTAGAATTCTCTTCAATCTACTGTAGCCTATTGGAAACTGATTCTTGTGAGCCTACTTCCCCAACCTTTCGCTTTCCACAAGAGTGCCGATGAGGGATGAGGGATGAGGGGTGAGCTTTCTGTACGATTAAACCAGTTTAGGATTTACCACCACCACCACCCCCTCAGTTGCCACAACCGATGCCTGAAAGAAGGTTCAGGTGGTCGGGGGAGTCAATAGCATACTTGTATTTTTTAAGTTTCTTTTGTGAAAGATTTTTTAATGCATTTTTATTGTAAAAAAATACATGGAAGTGTATATATTCCATAACCGTTGCTTCTGTATTGGTATCTTCTTTGTCTCCATGTGATCTCAAATGTATCAGGGTCAAGTAACTACTTGAGGGCCCATGACGGCACCTCTTGAGATATCACTCGGTTGCTGAAAGGGGTTCTTCACCATGGAAAAGTGCCTTGCTATTCAAAATGTAGCACATGGCCTAGCTGCTGCCTCATTATCAGGGGACTTATTAGAAGTATAAAGCCTCAGCCCTGCTCCAGAGCTCCATGACGAAGCCGTGCCCTTAGCAAGATCCTCTGCTAATTTGTATGCCCATGAACTATAGCCACAGTCGCCTAGAAACAGCAGCTTCCTCAAAGCAGGGTCAAGTCACTCCTTAAGGGTGTGCTACCTTAGTCTCTTGAAGCTTCCCTTCCTCATCTCTGAAGGAGCATACCCCAGAGTTATGGGTCGGAATAAGTGCAGAGTGCTCAGAACATACCTGGCAAACAGATCCTCAGCGAGTGGCACTCCTTTCAGTTAGCACTTCCCTTAGTTATACAACCAGCAAGTCATGCAGTTGTACTAGGGACAGATGGGATTGAAATGCATAGCCAGAATGCTGTGTGTTGGGTCTCATAGCATAACATGGGGGTAAATGCATAGATGTAGTTAGATGTACTCCCGAATCATACAGGAAGCTAATGGATGGTTAACATGCATCTGAGCTGAACATGGACCTTCAACGATCCAGTCTCCTTCTATTTTCAGTATCTTTGACCTGGTGGTTGGCATTTTTCCTAAGGAGCCTAAGAACCTGAAGACTCAAAGAGGGTATTGTGTAGAATAGTAAGCCTTCCCACAGCAGCTCTGTTTGCTGCATTATGCTTTATGTTATCACCAACATGGTAATTATGAGCCTCTTTAGTATCTCTTTTGTTGAAGATGGGATCTAGCACAGGCCCCCCAGCTTAACCGAACAATTGAAGATATCTGTAAAGCCTTTGTGTCCAAAAGTTCTTTACCTGCCACGAATACCAGCACTGATCCTGCTGGTGGCCAACCCGAGTCTACCTCTGATGTTCTGCATTAATCTGAAAGGAATAGACCTTTCAGATTCTCTGATTATAAGGCAACACAATCAGCTGGGAGCGCTTTTACCATATAGACCATAAGCTCCAAGGAGGGAAGAGCAAAAGCTCCGAGCATAATTATGTAGGGTATGTTTCGAAGTGTTAGGCCTCACGTGAGCCGTTTTGAGGAGCGTCTGTGTGTTGAGGTCATCATTAGGGGCCCGAGAGGTGTAGTAGGATTTAATTAGTTCAGGCATTACTTGGTGACAGGATCCAAAGCACTTAGGAGTTCAGCCGGATGTTGCATTAAGACATGTTCTTTAGCGAAGCCTAGGATGACCTTGCGTTTAAATAGAAAGGTTGTCTATGTCTGGGTCTAGTCTTCATGGCCTGCAGCTACTGACACCACACCAATAAGCACTGATAAGTTTTATGTTTCTGTGAATAAATTCTCTTTGATATCAGAATTAAAGACAAAACGGAATGTCTGCTAATCTATGCAGGTATAATAACCGAGGTTGTTTCCCAAAAGCCGTTTGTTGGGCATGCATTTATTGAAAAGCAGCTCTACAAACTAGGAATGTCTGCTCGGTAGGGAGAGCTTACAGCTGGGTGGAAGGGGGAAATGTATAAAAGACATCAAGTCGGGGCCCTGCAATAAGGGGATCTAGCCAGATTGAGGAAGATGGGAAATAGATGGATCAAACAAAAAAGGGGGCTTCCCTGATGACACAAGGAACATGGCGCAGGCTGAGGTGAAGGTTAGAGATAAAGTGTGCCCCAAACGGAAGGACCGGCCAGCTGTGTTCGCAGTTTCCGACTTCCGGCAGCACGCCGTTGGGGGAGTGTTTACAGAGCCTCTGTTCGGTCTAAGTTTGAGAAAGTTGATCTCAAATCACCATGACCTCCAGACTGAAAGGAGGGCAGGGAGGTGAGACATGGGTGCTCTTCCACCACCGTGGTGGTCATACCTGCCACCATGGGTCATACAACATTACAAGAGCCGTGTTCCCAGGGCCTGGGCTCATCTACTGTCTGAGTAAAAGAATTTGTTCTTAGGCTGCATATTCATTACTTCTTTTCGGTGTACCTTTATAATCCATGTAAAAACCAGTTGAATGTTGTACCCCACAATTTATCTCATCTTCTTGAAGCTTACAAGTCTGTACTGTTTGGGTTGATTGACCACAAAAGCATGGGCCTGTATTACATGGAGCTGGCTGGGCATCCTCCTCTGAGTATTAGGGAGGAGCCGTGCTTCTGACATTGCACTTTGAAGTACACTTTGATTTTGAAAGTGATGCAAGCTTTTAATAGAAGACTCAAATATTTCAGATCCCTATAAAGAGCAAGATGGTGTGCTTTGTGACCAGTCAATCCCAGTCTGTCTCTATGGCATATAGAGTTTGCCAGAAGGCACTTCTGGGGTAAGAAGGCAGTTTACAAGTTCCTTCTATGAGAATGAGATGAGTCAGGGAACAAAACAAAGACCATATTCTCCCAAGAGGAGGAGAGAATCAGGCATCAAAAAGGAAGGGCCGGGCTAGCTAAAGGGCATGGAGAAGCTGGTGAGTTCACGGCTCCAGCCTTGGCTCGCTCTCGGGGAGGGGATCGCAAAGCTACACCACAAAGTTAGCCAGATGGGCCTGGCAATGAGAATCGGGGTTCACAGACCGAACCTCAGTGCATGCTTCAACTTAACTCTGGGTTGCTAGGTAGCACTGCAGAAATCCATGACATCACTCCTCGTATCTCAGCCCTAAATCCAGGTACCATCTTGCAAGAGGTTCTGTTGTTTTAAGACTGAGCTACTCTGGGGACTTGAAACTGAGGAGCTGTCAGAAATGAAGCAGCATGGAAACACCTCCACAGTATCTGAGTGGGACCAGCCACCAGAGGCTTAGGTCAGAGAGAAGTTCCGGCACCGGGAAGCTTAAGCTGTCAAAACCAGCGAGTGGCCAGTGGCTCTTCACGCTGAAGAGGAGTAAGCATAATTTCCTGTGAATGAGGAAATGAGAGCTCGGAACCCATAGCTGGCAGTCACATGACCTTCCTTCCTTCCGCAAGTGGTTGGCTACTGGGAAGGATTTAGAAGTACCGCAGACTGCTGGATTCCCACAGCCTCCTTTGTCCCAGAGGGCATTTCCCTGCAGTGTAAATTCTGAAAGTTCAGTTCTCAGCTCAGTTCTCTGTTGGGTAGGAGAGACTCCTCAAGTGGAATGTTGGCTCCTGCTGCGTGTACAAACTGGCGTCTCAGGAGTGAGTGCCTAGCCCGCACCACAACACTCATGATCGGCAGCATCTCCCTAGGAAAGAACGAAATGGATATGGCCCGGATGCTGACAACACAGCCTTGACCGCCTGGTCTGTCAGCCTGCTGAGTGCCAGGTGAAAAGGAAGGACATGAGCCTCCAGCTACAGCCCGCCACTCCCTTCCCCACGCACTTCCGGTCGCTCTCAGTACTAGAGGGCCTGGAAAGATGGCTCACCGATTCATTGTAATTGGTTGTTTGAGAATTTTGTACAATTAGTTTTGATATTTACCCCACCCCATTCCTCATAGATCCACACCCTTTTTCTATCCACTAACTCTGTCTTTTTTTTCCCCATGCATCAAGTCCAGTTTGTGTTGCCCATGAATTCTTAGACATATGATCTTCCAGTCAATTTACCAGCGGCAACAATCTCCCCCGATCCTCCCTGCCAGGCAATTGGAACATTTCTTATTTTAAAATCCTTCTTTTCTGGAACAATTTAAAAGATCTTGAAAAATGAAGTCTCCCGTGATCCCATCTTCCAGGTTTTCTAATGAAAACAGTTACTCGGCATTTGTCAATAGCTTCTGGTCCCAGCTCTCTAGTACAGTTATTTTCTATTCACTAGTGTATTTTCTCTTCTTTCATTCTTTCATTGAAAATCATTTTCCCTCACATGATATATCCTGACTACCACCTCCTCTCCCATCTTCTCCCAGGTTCTTCTCTAACTGCTAGAGCTGCCTCCATAGACCCTCTGGGGTCTCCCCCTACCCCCCCACACCCCTACCCACCCCTCACCCCCCCACCCCACGCTACACACTGCAGATCTTCTTTCTGCTCTCCCTATTATGATCTTCCCCTCCCTCAGCCATCTCCCTTCCCCATTCCATCTTCTACCCAGTTCGCTCCTTCCATCCACCCCTGATATCTATTTTGTTTCCCCTTCTAAAGAAAGACTCATCCATCCTCCCTTGGGCCCTCCTTGTTATTTGACTTCTTTGGTTCTGTTGATTATAGCATGGTTATCCTGTACTTTATGGCTAATATCTACTTATAAGTGAGTATATACCATGCTTCTGTTGGGTCTGGGTTACTGTCTTAGTTAGGGTTTCCATTGCTGAGAAGAGACACTGTGACCAAGGCAACTCTTATAAGGTACAATATTTCATTGGGGCTGGATTATAGGTTCAGAGAGGTTCAGTCTCTTATCATCATGGTGGGAAGCATGGCAGTGTCCAGGCAGACATGGTGCCAGAGAAGGTGTTCTACATCTTAGTCTGAAGGCACTCAGAAGGCTACCTTCAGACAGCTAAGAGGAGGGTCTCATAGTCCCACTCCCTGGGCCAAGAATAATCAAACCACAACAGTTATCTTACTCAGAATAAATTGCCTAGTTTCATCCATTTGCCGTCAAAAGTCACGAGGTACTTGTTTTTAGTGGCTGAGTAATATTCCATTGTATAAATGAACCATGTTTTCTTTATCTGTTCTTCAGTTGAGAGACATCGAGGTTTTTTTCTGAGCTGAGATTCCTAGCAGTGGGAGATATGTATCCTGAAGTGGCCACTCCCTATAGCCAGGCAAAGAAAAGCCAGATTAACTGCTGTATTCCCTCTCAGAGTTTTCAAGGAGAGCCAACACACAGTCATCTAAAACAGTTCCACACAGTATTGAAGGGAAGGAAGCTTTCGAACCCATTTTATAAAGTCAGTGCCACAATGACACCAGAAGCAGATGACACAGTAGCAAAATTTGTAAACCCATTTCTCTGATGAGCACAGACACAAAAGTCTTTAACATAGGAAGTATAAACAGGGGCACAATCTTTTTTAAAGATGCAAATTGGATTCAATAGCACATTAATATCATAGCCATGATCACATTGGTTTCATCCTAAGGATTCAATGATGATGCATATAGAAGCATATAAATAAACATAATATCACATAAATGTAATAAAAATGCACATCACATAATCATGTGAATTGATACAGGGGGAAAAAGTCCTTTGACAATATTCAGCATCCATTCATGGATAAGGAAGCAGGCAACACAGCTCAACATGGTATGGTTTGAGATGATGAGCCAATAGCCAACTCTGACCAGGGAAGACCTGAGTCAATTCATCTGGAACAGGGAACAAGACAAGTGTATCTATTCTCTCCACTCCTGTTTAAAATAATGCTTGAGTTCTCAACCAGAACAGTAAGTCAAGAAAAAGAAAGGGGATATAAATATGAAAGGAAGATGTTTGCAGACAGTACAAAACCTATCCTAATAAGACCCTAAACATATCAACAGAAAACTCTTAAATGTGATAAACAAGTTAGGCAAATATCAGTATACAAAGCCAGTAGGTTTTTGTTTTGTCAATAATGAACTTGCTGAAAAAGAAATCGTACAAACTTGTTCACATGTCTCCAAAATAAAATAAAATGCCTAGAAGAACTCCAACCAAGGAAGTATAAGACTTCTACAAGACAAAGGGTAAGAAATTGAAGAAAGAAACCAAAGAAGATCTAAGGGGGTGAGGTGAGAAAGAGAAGAAAGAAAGAAAGAAAGAAAGAAAGAAAGAAAGAAAGAAAGAAAGAAAGAAGAGATGGAGGAAGGAAGGGAGGAAGGGAGAAGGAAGGAAGGAAGGAAGGAAGGAAGGAAGGAAGGAAGGAAAAGAGAAAAATGAAACTTATGAATTGGTGAATTTATATTCTGAAAGTCATCATTACCAAAGTAACTTGTAGACTCGGTGCAGCCATCATCACAGCTGTAGGGGTATTCTGAACACCAAGAGGTTTTCTTTAAAAAACCATGAATAGGGTGCTAGAGAGATGGCTTGCTCAGTTAAAGGAGTTGTTAGTTTTGTAGAGACCCTGAGCCCAGTTCTCAGCACATACATCATGGCTGATAACCATCTATAACTCCAGTTCCAGATCACCCAATGTCCTCTTCTGACCAGGTATGTGTGTGGTACACTTGCATACATCCAGACAAACCCGCTCATACACAGAGTGAAATAAATAAAAAATAAATTAAGAACCTTAATAGTCAAAGACATCCTAAGCAAAAAGGGTAATGCAGAAGGGATTCCAATTCCTGATTTCAAACTGTAGCACAGAGAAACACCAGTATGCTGCAGACACAGAAGCCAACAGGGAATAGTGCAATCCAGTAGAGTGCCAGAAAGTTAACCCGTACAGCTCCAGCCTGTCCTTGACAAGATGCCCAAAACATGTTGGGAAAAAAGACATGCTATTCAAAACAGTGATAGCAAATCTAAGCAGCTACATGTAGAAAGCTGGACCTATATTTCCACCTCTAAACAGTCCAAAAACCAACCCAACATGAATCAGATTGGATACCACCCTTGGAAAATACTTCAAAATACAGTTATAGTCAAGAACTCTCTCATTAAGTCCTTAGTTGCTTAGGAAACAGCAAGACCTGGAAATTGGATTATACCAAATTAAAAGACTTTTACTTACCAAAGAAAACACTTTCCAGAGTAAAAGAGACAGCCTACAAGAAAATGGAGAGGATGTTTGTCAGCTCTATATGCAACAGGACTTGATCCTCAAATATAAAGAACTGGCAAAGTAAACTAACAAAAGAACAGAGACCAATTAATAAGTGGGCAAGGCCCCAGCATGCAATAAGGATGCATGCTCCACTATGTTCATAGCAGCCTTATATATAAGAGCCAGAAGCTGGAAAGAACCCAGATGTCCCTCAACAGAGGAATGGATGCAAAAAATGTGGTATATATACACAATGGAGTACTATTCAGCCATTAGAAACAATGAATTCATGAAATTCTTAGAGAAATGGATGGAGCTGGAGAGCATCATACTAAGTGAGTCTCAAAAGAATACCCATGGTATGCACTCACTGATAAGTGGATATTCGCCTAGAATCTTGGGATATCAAAGACACAATCCACATACCAAATGATGTCTGACAAGAAGGAAGGAGTGGACCCTGGTGCTGGAAAGGCTCAAAGCACCAGTGTAGGGGAATACCAGAACAGGGAAGTGGGAAGGGGTGGATGGGGGAACAGGGGGAGGGAAAAGGGCATGTGGGACCTTTGGGGAGCAGGGAACCAGGAAAAGGAAAAGGAAATGTAAATATAGAATATATCCAATAAAAAATTTTTTTTAAAGTTAAAAAAAAATAAGTGGGCAAGGGAACTGAAGGGACAATTCTCAGAATAAAAATCACAAAGAACCTATAAATACATGAAAAATAATGTTGAACATCTTCACAAAGCAAAACTACATTAGGATTCCATCTTGCTCCGGTCATTATGATTGTCATTATGAAAACCAAACCCAGCAGATACTAGCAGGGATATTGGGGACATGAAAGAGAAATCCTCACACACTGTTGGGGGCGATGTTAGTCCAGTCACTCTGAAAACTAGCATGGGAGTCCCTGAAAAAATTAGAGGGATCCCTCTCTCTTGGCTACACACACACACACACACACACACACACACACACACACTATTTACTTGTGCACAAGTTCTGGAATCAGCTTATGTACCTACACTTCAATGGTTGAATGGGTAAAGAAAATGTGACCTATATGTAGCACATGCATGCATGTCTTATTGAGCCATGAACAAAATGAAAGTTCTACAGTTTGCAGGACAAAATGTGTGAAACAGAGAGCACAATGTCAGGCAAACTAAGGCAAACGCAGAAAGAGAAATATTACATTATTTTTCAAGTACATGAAATTATAAGGTGAAATATTTGGGAAAAAGAGGGGGCCCAGAGGGAGAAGAACGTGGAAGAGAGCAATGGAGGATGACTGTGACTATGTACATGTATGAAGTTGTCATGATGAAGCCCAGTATTATGCGGAACAGTTAGAGTGGACCAGTATTTAAAAGAACTAATTGACAAGAGTTCTTATAACACCTCTAAAATTATCAGAGCACAAGGAGGGGGGGTAGAGAGAGAGAGAGAGAGATTAGAGAAAGACTCATGTTTTCATGAGTGTGTGTAAAGTCTAGTTTTTATTTCTTTGAATTACCTAGAAATCACTATTTTAACGAGTTGTTTCTTTAGCTTGACTATTATGACATTTTTCTAAGTTAGGGGTGTATACACATATTTAAAATAAAATCTACATATTGTAGATCTCTATGCTCTTTTTTTCCCCTGGCTTCCTGCTATAGCTTTCTCATGTTTCCGGCGTCTTCTCCACTTGTCCACCTACATAGTTTCTCCCTGGGGAGTCAGGCTAAATAGCCACACTGGCTTCCTCCCCCTCGCTGTTTCTTGCACCCTTTCCTGACCACCCTACTGGAGAGGAATTTTAATCCAGCAACAGGGCTGCTCTGGAAAGGGAACACAGAGATCTGGCTGGAATGCAGACACACCCTTAGTACACACCTTTAATCGCAAACAATGACAGTAAGGTTATCTTATAGGAGGAAGCAGTCCCGAGTGCTGTCTGAGTGGCAGACAAAGTGATGAATCAGAGAAAGATTTGATGGTGTGAGTCAGAGATAAGATACCTCCAACTATCACAGTAACAGCATAGGAAAGAGAGGGCTTAAGAGGCCGGGCAGAGAGAAACAGAGACAGACAGACAGAGACAGGGAGAGAGAGAGAGAGAGAGAGAGAGAGAGAGAGAGAGAGAGATAGAGAGACAGAGACAGAGGCAAAGGAGACAGTTTTACCAGAACAGCTTTACAGAGACAGGTTGCAGGTGAAGACAGAACAAGGCCAATAGTGAGAAGGACGCAGATATTAGGAGCCAGAACAGCTGACATGAAGCAGCCAGCCAGAGTTCAGAAAGAACTAGAAAGGGTGAGCTTATTCAGCAGAAAGTCTCCAAGATGACAATTACATCTGATGAATAAGTGACTTTTACACCCTACTTTAAGACCAGCCCACATCCTGTTCGTTCTCTTCCGTAGCAGTTGAGTCTGCTTTCCCTGTTCTCTCCACCACAGAGCGCCTCTTGAATACCTCTAACTCAGCCTGTGCAGCCACACACAGAGCCATGCATGAGGGAGGACCTGGCCTGTTTTAATACTTAGCTATCGTGGCCTTTTCGTAAGTCTTTGAATAAGGAGCCCAACTTGGAATTTGTGTGGTTCATACTTATGCAGAGCTGAGCCTAGGGCTAGAGCCCTAGTGTGAGCTTGGTAAAGTCAAGGCTCTTGGTCTTTTAGACTGGGACAAGCCTGCTTATAGTTGTCGTTCTGTAATTTAAGTAGTTTGCTCTTTTAATAACTACCTAGTCTGTTGTTGACCACAATTTATTTAGCTGGTTCCCAATGGATACACAGTTCTATTACAAAAATCTGCTGCACTGAAGAGCCCTGCTCTTAATTAAAACCTGGTACCCTTGAGCACTTCGGTTTAAATACCTTTGAAGGAATAAATCATGGCTCCTAGTTCTTTTCTATTTCTGGTGACACTAATACTGAGAATATGTGTACTGTCATTGACAACAGCTGTTTTCGCCTAAGTGTTTGCAGACCTTGGGATGGTGCCCCATTGATGTGTAGTTCCAAACACTGCCTAATAGCTGCCTGGGATAGCTCACAGCCTCAGGTGCACACAGCAGTCACCTGGGAAGCTTCAGAGACTGTGGTGCCTGGGCCCCTCCCAGGGACTGTGATGTAATTGGTCTGCCTGCAGCCCAGGTATATAAAAGGTCCCTGGTGATTTCAATTGGCAGTGGTGACTTTCTCTTTAACCTCGCAGGCTGAGAGGAATGCTTTGACTGCATGGGGTCTTTTGCAGCCCCTCAGTTGCACAGAGGAGAAATAAGTAGGATGAGTTTTGCAGACCTTTATTTGAGGCTATTCCCCAAATATAAGCTGAATAGTCGAGTGGGTTATCAACTGATATCATTTGATAGCCCTGCCGTGGCTGAATTTTTGGTAAGGACCGCAGAGAGGTGCCTGCGTCCTCAGACTCAGCAGCCGTGCACCATGGATTGGCAAAGGTAACTTCTTTTTTTAAAAAAGCCTACAGGAATACTTTAATGCTCTTATTTAAATGGAACACGTGGCGTGTTAAAAACAGAACAAGAAAGAGAATATTAAATAATGAGCAGTTTGATGTGACGACAAGAGTAGAATATTTTTCTAGCACATTCTTTCTTTCCAAAGTGTTTCTGGGCCTCCCACTCTCCCAGACTCTGCTGGTGACTACCTTGAGCGCAAGACTTTGCTAGAGTTAGAGTGATCAGAGTGGTCGGTGTAGTGTATACACGTGTAAAAAATTACTTTAAACAAATTTAATTAGTAAAACTATTGGTTAAATTGAACATTTTTAAAGTTGTGTTTTTTTTTTAATTTTTTACATGTGCATGTGTGAGCCTGAGTGTGTGTATGTGCAGTGGAGGCCAGAAGAGGAGGTTGTACCCCCTGGAACTGAGTTGAAGGCAGTTGTGTGCCATCTGATGTGGGTACTAGGAACTGAACTCTGGAGACCACCTCTGGATAATGAGCCATTTCTCTAGTTCCTAAACTAAGCATCTTAGAGCTTAAAAACTATGTGTGACTGAATGATCAGAGTGTGGTATTCCTCTAACCAAGGCAACGGTCGAGTTTTAAAATACAAGAACATTCTTGAGAGCATGTTGTTGTTCACCTTAGCATAAAATCAACTCATTCGACTTACATTTGTCCAGACTAGTGCCCTAGGCCACAATTCACCACTGATATTAGAAGTTCTAACTAGCGACCAGATAAGAACTCAAAGATCCATTGGATGTGCTGGGGAGATGGTTCATTGGGTAAAGAAAGTACTTACCACTCAAGTATGGAGACCTGAGTCGGGATTCCCAGAACCACACACACAACTGGATGTATCACCAAGTGACTATGATCAAGTGCTTGGAGGTGGAGGCAGGAATAGCCCTGGAACTCTGTGGCCAGGCAGTGTAGCCAAGCAGTGGGTCCCAAGTGCAGTGACAGGCTCGGTCGCAAACAATAAGGTGGAGAGTTAGAGGGAGACATTCAGTGTTGGACCTCTAGTACACACACACACACACACACACACACACACACACACACGGTGGGAGGAGGATGTTTGTTTATGGAACAGATTATCCTCTTGCAAACTGAAGTGTGACTGATTGATTAAGCTGCTTCCTTTAGCTCCACCCAGAACAGTTTGTTTACAAGTGTATTGAGTGGCTCCCATTTTTGAGGCCTGTCTCGCAGTGTTTGTGTCAAGAGGTAGGGGTGGGGGCAATAAAATTCCTACAGTTCTCAAGTTTGGAGTCTGGCAGGAAAGCCAGACACTGGCTAATTGAGTTTCCTTGTGGTAAGAGCTCTGGAGGTGTATGTGGTGTCCTTGAATGTCTATACTAAAGAAACTTCATCTATGTAGTGCCAAGAAGGGAAGAAAGAAACATGACCTCTCCACAGGGAACCAGGGAGTGGGCAAAGACTCCAAGGAGAAGCTAAGGTGGTTTTTCATGGAGTGGAAGGCAGGCCTGAAGGACAGAGATGGAAAAACGCAGGCAGAAAGCTCAGAATGGCTCTATCTGAAAGCCTTAGGGGAAAAGACTCATTGTGCGCAGCAAAGTTTCCTGAGAACCAAGCCTCTCGGTGATTACTAAAATGACTCCTGCAGCACAGGGCAGGGAGGACAGTCTACATCCAACATCCAGGGAACCCCTGGATCTATTAGAAGAGCCGTAACCATGTGTAGGAGCCATAGGGCTGGCATCCTTTCTGCAGGGGAAGAAGTATCTTCTTAACTTCAGAGTTAAGTTCTAAGTAAGGGTTCTAAGTAAGTTCTAAGTAAGGGTTCTAGAGAGCACGCTCAGGCCGGGTGTGCCTTCACTGCCGCTGGCTGGTCTGTTTGGAATCTCAACACAGGCAAACATTCCTGAAGGAAGATGGCCGCAGTAAATACACCCTGCTATCAGCTCCAGAGTTACCAGGCTGGCTTGTGGTTTTATTATTTTTACCTCCAACCTCTTTGAGTTTTATTTCAAAAAGTCTATTTCACAGGTTGTTACTATTATTATCATTATCATTGATTTGGTATATTTTGTCTGATTTCTTTGTATTACTCTTCATTTTTATTGTGAATTTATTTCTTCTCTCAGACAATACTTCCTGACCGAGGTTTTCTCACCTTCCAGCCCTTCCAGTCCCTCCCTCCACTTCCTTTCTCCCTCAGATCCACTCTTCCTCCATTTCCCTTCAGAAAAGAGCAGACTCCCAGGGATATTAACCAAGCAAGGTATAACAAATTAGAATTAGACTAGGCAAAAACCCTCATATCGAGGCCAGATAAAGCAACTAAGAAGGAGGAAAAGGTCCCCAAGAGTAACCAAATGACTCAGAGA